>AJFL01000560.1:0-20810 GCA_000467735.1 Rhytidhysteron rufulum CBS 306.38 | reverse complement strand
AGCTTGTCTTCTATGAAGGCAGAGTAACTGTAACCCATTAAACTATACCCTATATAGACATAATGAGGAGGGAAGAAGATAGACATGTATTTGTTTTAAGGATGCTTAGATATGACATCAACTTAACCACCGAATTTTCATCTTGGAGGAAAGAAATAGCACGTGCATTGAAGAAGTGCCCTTTGCCCATTTTAATTTAGAGAAGGAAGTAAATCAGGAATCATAGTTGGGGTAGAAGTGGCCAATGATCGTGCCATCTCTTGACGGTAGTGACAAGGCCTAGGCAGCCTGACCACCCTTCCTCCTCCCTGCTTTTGGCTTCACCGGTTTGGGTACAAGGCCAATCATGTTGAAGGGCTACGATGTGGCTGTTGAGAGAATAATAACACGCGGATTGTTACACAAGTGGCTGAGCGGTCAGTCCTAGCACCCTCCCGACTTCATTTCTCGTGAAACGTAGTCTTCGCATCGATACGATCAGATACTCCTAGGGCATTGGAAAATAGTACAACCTTACTTGACAGCATTCGAAAATAGTCAGAGGTAATGGCGCAGTCCAATATTCCCATTTACAACGGTTCGTTATATTAATCGAACGATTTGAATGTCTATTCATTTAATTTAGGAACAATTTTCACTTCGCCAACCCCATTGCCAGAGAAATTCTGGTCTAAAGAAGCCATCATCGCTTTGGTCGGATTATTCATCATGACCAGTGTTCCTCTTATTGGCCTTTTATGGAAATGGAAAGCCTTCCGAAAGTTTATCATTGGTCGACTCGGCAATCAAAATTCAACTGGTAAGACACACACTGCAGCCACCAGCCACATCTTGAACTGCATTGAGAAGGCTGACTTTACCCTAGACGTCGAACACAGTCTGGACTATAATACGAATGAGCGCCTTTTGAATATATTGCATAAGTCGGAGGGGTATGATATGGTAGTCATACGGCGTCACGATCATTACGAATAGTTTCACTAGGAGGAAAATTCCCGATCCGTTCCCTCAAACCTTCTTTTTTCCTTGGGGTGCCCTTTAAGTGTGCGCGAAACTTTGGGTGAGACGAGGTTGTATGAGTTCTTTCAGCGACGCTATCTGGATAGAGACGACTTGTTTGCTTACCGCTTTCTTTTTCATGTACAATTAATTAAAAATACATACATTTGTTCAAACTCCAGAATGATTGAGGCAGCGAGCACATGTGCGTCGTTTTTAAATCTCCGGAGTTAGGAGAAATGATATGTCCTGGCCAATTATAAAGTATCTTTCGTCCTGTTAGACCTAGACCACATGTGCGAGCGCCGAAATCGTTAACAAAGCATGTAGATATCAAGGCAAAGCATAATCACTCGAGGTTCAGCCTTGCCTGGATGTACATATGCGGGGTTGGCCTCGGGGTTTTCAGTGCTTGGCGATGTGGATATGGATAATGGATTATTCGAGATGCGGTTTGATAAAGTATTCAAATCCAAATAGCACTAAGGAATTTAAAGACATTTGAGCGATGAAAGATAATAAGAAATTTGAAGAGATGTGTAAAGAGGTGAAAGGGGAGCAACAAGGCTGAGGTTGTGCTTGGCTTTTACCGGACATGCTCAGCTAGCCTAAAGTAGATTAGTGGTGCACCAATCCAACTCTAGAGAACCTTCGGAGACCGGTGAGCAACCTAGACCTTGTTATTCGTCGAGATAAGTAATTGCATTATTGAACACGGCAGCTCGATACAGCCTTTGTGGAACCGAATCTCCTCTAAACGGCAGCTCGACAAATACGTAACAAGCATCTGCTACTGCGCAATCCAGGGGCTTAGTGTCTTGTGCACGTCTACCTGCCTAGCCTTATTCAGGCTCACAAACGGCCGGTGTGAAGCAGAGCCCGAACGTTTTCATCGTTCATCCAAAGGTCGCCCCGATCACGTATTACCGTACAAGATGCGAAGCCCATAAACGCGTCTCATCAACCGATGATATGACTCCTGTGTCATTAATTATGTTAACCCTTTCCGTCCTAGAAACCCTCTCGTGTCAATCAAGTTTTACGGTCAGCATAGAAATCATGATTTCAACACCTTAGACAAAATACCCGGGCAGTTATCGGTGGAATCGTCGATCAATTATTCGCTATGTGCCATACCACAGCAATTTTAGAAGACCCTATATAACCACTAACCAGCATGCACCATAAGCTCAAAGGTTACCTTACAATACAACAGAGGAATGGCATGGAAACGAATTGTTCACAATACCTCGTTACTCTCCATAGTCCTCGCTCCGTGCGAATTTTTCTCTCTGCTAGTCTGCACTGATGCTGATGCTGGCAGCTGACTAGTGGCTCACTCCCATAAACCATGCCATGAATAATCTCCTCTGATGCAATGTACATTCGGAATCTGCCTTTGACGGGAGCCTGGAAGGCTCAGTTCGCTCAATGCCGTTCCGCTGGTCTCAAAATAACAGACGCTCGTTCGAGCTGCCGCCAGTCTCCCATCTATTCCAACACTAGCCCTCATATCAAGAATGCGTCAAAGCAAAGAAGATGCCGCAACCAACTTCTTATGGTCTAGAAATGCTATAGAACGGGACAGAGTCCAAGAGAATTTGAGTGTGCTCTGACTAAATATTATCTTTGCATACTATCTTTGCATAATGGCGTAGAACGCTAGCTTACATCTACGTTTGTCGCTGGTGATGAGTTCGATTCGACAAATTTGGTGGCTTCATGAATCTTTACCTTGTAAAACATACTGATAATCTCAAACAAACGTGAGGACACGTTAGGGTAGGCTCGGGGGTGATAGAGTTCCCTTCATGGGCAAGTCCTCGCCGTGAGATTCACTGCCAAGGCACAGTTTTGGTCGAGCCATTGTATACTATGTGCCTTCGTAGAATTTGGATCTTTGGACTGGGTACAAAAAGCCAAAGCTAAAACGCTTTTTTGATTGTCGTTTCCGACACACTCTGGGGTATTAGCTCGTTGCGTCAAAACAGGTTTCCCTTAAGTGCGGCGAAAAGCAGCCAGCCTGCATGGTGGTCAGCGATGGCCAGTTAGCGTGCTCCAGGGGCAGGAGGGCTCTACGTCAGGCTGGGGTATCCCTAGCCGATCCACAAGCAGTCCGAGTTCGCGAATCTTTAGCTGCAGGCCACTGGACATGTGGCAACATTTCCGCGCCTTGAAGCGAACGCAGTCAGACACCCGATCGGCAGGGACCGCCCCACTAAGCTCGGCGTGCGCTGCCTCGTCGTAAATACACAGCCGAAATCAGTGATAGACTTAATATATAAGCCCAGAAACCCACGATGAACTAGTTCGATTTTCCATCATGTTATCTGAACTCCAGCACATCCAAGGGACCTTGTGACATTCAAACACATTTTGTAGAACCTCTCAATTCTATCAAAATCAACACTCCCGACCACGCTTACACCTAACCATAGAGCTAACGGCAAGCACCACCTAGTCTAATTGGTTAATGCTGGGTTAGACTAGTCGCTAATCTTGGGCTTAGAGATGTCACCAAATCCCCCTCCAAACCCTTCGACAGATCCACCGTCTAGAGGCTGGTCCAAAGAGGCTCAGTTTGGTTTCATCGCTGTACTATTAATGATCTTAATTCCCCTAACTGGCCTTCTATGGAGATCAAGGATTATACGAAGCCTTGTTAGAAGGATCCTACCGTTACGAGGTAATAGGTCCGAAGGTATAATCTTGAGTTCATTTGTATATTGATTTATCCAAAGCCTGAAAATGCTTTCTGATGCGGGGTGCAGATCTGGAGTATGGACATGAACACCGGGATTCAAATCTTCCCGCTTTCATGAGGCTGACCGACAGCTATGAGATCATCGCGATCAAGCGACAGGGACGGCGGGACACATGGGATAGCTAAATCGTTCTGAATCGAATTTTCTGCATACTGTGGTATAGAAAGTTAGATAAAATATAGACCAAAATCACGTTTCTTAGAGGTGCAAGATTGAGTTTATCGGGCGTTCGATGAGATCATTTGACATGTAAGCCGATTATGTAATTAGTAGGGGAAGAAATGTTATCAACCGTGATTCACCAATTTTCAAACCTTAAGAAACATCGTGAAGAGGTGAGAAGAACGATGAGGTTGAGCTTGGCTTTCGACGGACATTCAGGGCTAGTCCAAAATGGGTTGGACGGTTCTCCGATTCCTAAGCCCCAGCGAAGTGACCAATATAAGACTATTGCAATAACGTAACGGTAGTAGGAAATAGAGTGTATCTAAGGAACAGTCCTGGGTTTAAATTAGGATAATTCTAGTAGAGTTGTGAACGCAATTGTTCATGGGTATGAACTTCGAAAACTCGAGGCGTTAATGACCTCGGGATCATGGCATCGTGATGGAGGCTAGGGAGAGAGTAGATGTGATATGAATTGTCCGAAATACATAACCATATAAGATGAATCTCGAGGATTTGATGAGCTTAGTTTCTGATCCGTAGTGGAGTGTTCGCATCAAGTGAGAGAGATTCAGTGGAAAAATACGGCGGGTCCTAGCATAGGATGATGAGCTCCAGCTTACCTAGGTGTTTGCTTACTCAGAAGGTATCTAAATACATCGACGCTTAGGAAAGAGCAGAAAGTTAGCTGCTTGATTTACTGGAGAGAACATAAAAGAGATGTTTCGAGTGAAATAACTCTATGTCTAAAGTAGCCTATGGTTGAAGCTAACTGGACTTCATCCTATCTACTTTGGCTTACTCTTCAAACCCGCACACGTAGCTTCTCTCCCGAGGATGTACCTCGACATGGGACGAAAGGGTTGAGGTGGTTGGGGTCTTTCAATAAAAAAATTAAAAAAAAAAAATTTCACTCTCCGTATTAAGGTTGTTTATGTTACGGATGTTGATCCTGGAAGCGGATTCGGCCGGTGTGGTGGAGTTTGGGGGCGCGGAGATGGCAGTTGGGCCCCAAAAGCGGGGTGGAGCATGCACTAATCTTCGAGGTACTTTTGCTTCCTAGCTGACCGCCTCGTCTCCCCCATATGAAGCCTTCATGTGTCTTCTAACCGATTGAATATTACTGTCAGATTGAATATTACGGTCAGATCGCCTTGTCAGGGCGGTTGGGAACCTGGTCCCCAGCCAGCCTTCCTCCTTCATCACTTGGCTGTGAACATGCTGCCAATAAGGGGCAAACTAGCTTCATCGAACTTTACTGCACGCACTCCGCCTCAAACGTATGTCTATAAGCGTTTAGCGTTTGCGCTGCCGAATACTACTTAATGCATTCGCGCACCATTCCTGTTTCCATGCATTTAATACATATTCCAAGGATGAATCTGATTATTCCAGCATTATTCTAGCAGATTTATAGCTGAATACAACATAAGCTTCATTTTGCATACCGAACGGGCCCTAAGTAGACTCATCAGCCACACCAATAAGCATAGACGCATCTTGGCAATGTTTGTCACACCAGGAGCTGCTAGAGGAGGGCTTGTTACAGGATATTTTCTATATAAGCCAAGTATCCTTTGATTTTTTTCGAGCTCGAACTACCATCTTGAACAAGCCTAATTTGATTCGCACATTTCACGCCATCTTTTTTCTGGGTGTTTATTCATCTCCATTGAAGTGATCTAACTCTAGTTACAAAGCATGGCAACACCCACTAGCCACGCTCTATCCCGTAAGGTTCCGTCCGTCTAGCGACTTCAGTACTGATTATTGTAGAACCCACATTAATCCCATCGCCTTCGTTGTCACATGACTCCTGGTCCAAAGAAGCCAAATTTGGTCTCATAGGCATTATCTTCATGGTATTGGTGCCTATGGTGGGGTTTCTTTGGAAATTAGGAGCTAATCAAAAGCTTGTAGCCAAGTTACTAGGCAAACGAAGCAATAGAGAGGAAGGTATGACCCAATCTTATCCAAGGTATAAACTGAATTAGACACTGATGATTGGATAGATATTGAGTATGGACGTGATAGTCGCCGTGATTGGAACTCGAATCTTCCGAATATAATGCGTTTGTCTGATGGTTATGAGATCATTGCAATCAAGCGACAGCGGCGGAGAATTTGGGGTTCCTAAGGGAATATATTTATATTTAAGGTAGTGGAGGTTGCACCATTTTTACTTCACTATCTTGAATTCTACAATCATAACGACTTTGATATCTCGAATATTAACAAGGATCTCGTTGAGTTATGAAGAAATGATTGACTCGCCGAGCTGTGTCGTAAGATACCAGACCCAATAGCGGAAGATGCGAGATCTGAAATAAATAATGTTAATCAGTATTGATACATGTCGCATAGCTTCGCGTCCCTCAGCATCAGTGAATGAGATATGACTTATCTCATTTGTAGAGTTGACTCTATAATAGTACCTGATATCGAGAATCTTTTTGAGAGATTGGATGGTTGGGAATTCATTGCTATTCGGGGGTGTTAGTCATCATTATCTTTCAGTGATGCCTTGCGAAGTATGGAAATGTTTAGTAGTGAACTAGGCTCTCGGAAGTCAGCTGTATTTTTTGGGCGTTCGATACTTGAGAGCGAAGCGAAGGCTGACATAGGCACCCGTCCAATAATGAATCACTTCAGCTTGATTGATCTGCACCCAACGGAGGGCGACTCAAAACTCCCTCTTTAACTTTCACGCACGATTGCGATCATCGCTTTTCAAAGCGACTAGCAACTCGAGCACATAGTCATTCATTGTGGGTTCGTTACATTCCCCGAGGAGACTTTCAGCCTCGTCGCAAGGCTGAAAGATAGAGCATCTGCAACCACACCACGCGCGTTGGGTAACTGGACTTATTATGGTTAGAAACAAAATACTCTGCGAATAATATTGTAAAGGTCTTCACAACTTATGGCATAACATGACAATTGCTGGAACCGGTAGACTTTGTAGTAGTCAGGCTGACAAGCAAGAGGTTCCGAGAGGCACGTTGTCCCACTAAGGGAGAGTGTCTGTAGTACCAAGCATGGGCCTTCCATTTATTCTGAGTCGGTCGGTGGTGTCTAGTGGGCACTAGGTAGGGTAACTAAAGGCGATATCGGAGATGGATGTAGCAGGAACGGTTTCATTGATAATGATGCAGCCGTTCCTCGCTACAAAATCATATAATATGGAGCCATCTTCGCAAAAAGGATAAACATCAGAACCCCTATCAATCCCTCTTCTGTCAGTAAAATCGTGTTGATCATTTGGACGAATTTCATCCACTGCAGACCCCGTGAGCCCTTCTCTTGTCACCTACTTTCTGGGGTTGTAGCCCACTTTGACCAATCATGAACCCCAAATTAATCATCCCTACAAACGGTCAGCCTTACCCAACCCTGCTAGTACTTTCATCACTAACTAAACAAAGACACTCATCCTACCATTACCCTACCTCCACATCCCTCTATCACATGGACCAAAGAAGAAATCTTCGGACTCATCGCTATATTCATCATGGTCCTAATCCCAATCACCGGAAAGATCTTGAACCCAAGAACTATTCGACGATTCAAGCGACGATGGTTTCGTGGGAGAGATAGACCACAAGGTATGACATCGATGATTATTCGAGTACAGGATTGAGGCTGATTCGTAAGTAGTTCCTGACCTTGAGAACCTGCTTGAAGGGTTAAACTTGAATGAGTGGAAGTTTATTGCTGTTAGGAATTAATGGGATATAGGATGGAGTGAACTGGCTTCTTGGAAGCTAGTTGTAGTTTTACTGTGATGCTTTTGCAATGAGATACCTAATATACCTTTCTTTGAAGTGCGCGGCATGTTACATACATCAATCACCAACTTTCACTCCCTCATCCAGCGCTCAAAACCTATGACCTTACATACCCACGTTTTAATCAGACACTACTACTACGCATTTCCACCTTCCTACAAAAACATACTTATTCAAAATCCCACACCTCACACCCCACAAGCAAAAAACCGCATATCCAAATCCCAAATTTTATTCTCCTCGATACATTAAGTACTATCATCGTGTAGAAAACTTCGAAGCCGATAGCAATGAAGCAGTATATAGATAGATGGGTGAAAGGAAGGATAGATAGAACTGAATAATTGAATCCCGAGTGTCCTATCTAGATAGGTACATTGCAGCCGAAGAAGGATGCCAGTGATTGATGATTGATGATTTAGTATTGACGATTCCTGCAGACTTCTTATATAGTCCTCTGCTGGATGACTAACCTCATTATATGAAGTTACCCATCGTCAGTACAATCCCAAAACCTTCTAAACTAACACCAGACCTACTCCCCAACAGCTCTAGCCCCACTCAACCTAATAACCCTTCCCCCTCCAGTTCCCAACGCCGCACCTGTACCCGGCACCGCACCATCCTCTCCATCCCTCTTCCATCCAGGACAAAGTTCTCCGGCCCTTGTCTTCATCACCTGCCATGGATTCGGGAACCCAGCAGCCAGTGGACCACCCTTCCTCTTAGCTCCCTGGATTGCAAATTTCTTCAACTTGTGGCTGATGAATCCGTTCAAGAAGCCCTGTTTCACGAGACTGGCGCAAATACATTCCATCTCCATGATATCAGGGAGGATCACTTGGGGCTTGAGACCGAGGCCTTCGAACTCGGGGTCAATGTAGCCGGCCTCTGCAGGAACATCTTGGGACATGAAAATCCAGTTTGTGTGGCGTCGGCCCGGGCCACCGTCTAATTGCGACAAGGGCATCAAGGCTCGTTTCTCAAAGTAGAGGAATAGGGCGAGGACTTTGTGGAGGTCGAGGTTCGGGGCGCGACGCGTGTTGTCGTCTCCAAGGTCTCCGGCTAGGAGGAATGTGCGGCGGAATATAGAGCGCCAGACCATAACTTCACATCGGTTTTCGATTTGTAAGTAGATGCGATAGTGGAGGAACCAGTCGGTGTTGGGAGCGTCCCAGTCGGTGAGGCGACGATAGGTCTCTAGATCACCACGGGCAATGGCGCGGCAGATGGGGTGGAACAGGTCACGGAAGCCGGTAGCTTCTGGGCGCTGGTACAGTGTTTCGGTTGGGAAGCGACCCAAAATCATGTTGGACGCGATCAAGTAGATGAGGATTAGTCGACGTTGGCGGAGACAGGCATTATTAATAGGGCATTCGTCATAGGCTTTTTGGAGGGCGAGCTGGGCGGGGTAGAAGTGGGTGGTCGCAAAGTGGAAGCGGCCGAGATAGTAGAGATAGGTTACGCGTTCCGAGGCAGGGTATATGGAGAGTGGTGGGGAGGAGTTGTAGATGCTTTGGAAAATTTGGGTGCAGTTCATCTTTTTGTCGCATTGAAAGAGGACCTTGATGCAGATATTTGCGAGCTTGTAGATCCCTATCTTTTTGCCATCAGGTTTACCGTCTTTGATACCGCTTGGGGTGGTGTTTCGGTCGTTTAAGCATGTGATGAATGCATTTCGCAGAATATTCGCAGCTCTTTCTGGGAGCGTTTCATTCTCTCCTTCCTCGTCACCTGATGCTTGGAACCTGAGATGCGCAATAAGATCGGGTTGTTTGTCCAACCCCATGGCAAGGCGAGCAAATATTTTGGCATATGCTATTACAGTGGGGAGTATTATGATGCCTTTGTTGTAATGCGTAAGGGCATTATTTGCTTTTCTAGTGGCTGTGTTAATATTAAATGTTCCTTGTACGTGAGATGATTGCATACTGTTGAAGTTCATTTAGCAACTCATAGGTCTCCAACAGATTCTCCACATTGACATCCCTGATGAATCTGAAATAATTGCCCATGAATCTGGCCATGGCTGTCCAAGTTCCTCCATCCGGATCATCACCAGCCTGCGACAACCTATTCAAACATAATTCATCCAAAGAGCTGTCATTGCTTCCTTTTGGGAAGACGGTCCTAATTTCGTTGATCAAAGAAGTGTAGATATCATTGAAAGGCGGTTCTATTTGGAGATAGTCTTTGAGCTGGGCTCCATTCCGCGCGGCCAGGATATTATCTACTTCCGTCAAGAAAGTTTCAAGAATCTGTGTGGAAACCATTTCAACGTCAACAGAGCCTAGCTGGGGAACTTGATTTTCCGCGTATCCTGGACCTGCATGAAATTCGGGGGTATTTTGCGCTAGCGGGAATGCGATGGCACCTTGCTGTGCAGCCTCGAATTTAGCTTTTAGAATATCCTTTGATAGATGGGGTAACAAGTTTGTGAGCGTTTCAAAGTCTTCTGTTGAGTTTGGTGCGAGCTTCCTCTTTGTGCGCAAGTAGATGGCTTTAAGGTCAGGCTCTGGGAGACGTGGAAAGGGTTCGTTGAGTCTTTCAAGGCATTGCTTTACAATGTCGGGAAGAGGTGCAAGTGAAGAATGTGGCAGACTCCTTCGTGGCTGTGGCAGTCTATTATTCTCTGCGCGCGATCTGTTGTGAGTTGGACGTCTGCTTTGTTGGTTGCGTGGACCGCGTGGTGGATGAAACGAGGCTTGAAGTTGAAATTGAGGTTGCGACGGCTGGTCCAAGCTCCAGTGGCTGCTTGGGCGATCACCCCTGGTTCTGCTGGGGGGCATGGTCCAAGGGTGTTGGGGGTGGCACTAGCGATGCTATGGGAAGATGGATCAATCTCTCGGAATGGAGACGAGCATATAAAGATGGAGGCCATTGTGATTGCAGTCTGTTCTCGTACCTGCGGCGGAAGGTGCTCGTTGTTCTTTCTCAGGAACACTTCTTTGTTGGAGTGTTGTTGGAGTGTTGTTGTTGTTGCTGTTGCAGTTTGCTCCCGTGTTCCGCGTCTTCACATGCCAGGAACCGAGCTCCAGCCTTATGTAAGCACGCATGGGTGCAACGCGAGCTGCCGGAATGACATCACGCCCACGACATCTGCAAAACTGATCCCGGGGAGTCTCCATTCTTCTTTTCACATGTCGTCGATATCACGGCACTAGTGCTGCGATTTAATACCTGCCAACTTCCTCTCATCTTCTCCTGAGATATCTAATCCCCCTCACCCATTTCCATTCTACCTTTCTCAATTCACCTTCAACATGGGTGGAGTCGAAGCGCTTTTACAGCATCTCATCACCAACCCCATTCTATTTGTCTACCAACTCATGCAATGGTTTCTTGACAAACTCCTGTCTCCCACTCCTCCATCTCCCCATGCGAAACTAAGCAGGCCTAAGATCGCCATTATTGGAGCAGGTCTTACCGGTGTATCAGCAGCATCACACTGTGTCGGCCATGGATTTGACTGTCGAATTTTTGAAGCTGGTCCTCGGAAACATTTGGGTGGAATATGGAGTGTATGTTCCATCCCAACCTCCTCGATCATAATCAAATCTAATAGCCGCAATAGAAAGTCAATAACACCTCCGGCCTCCAAATCCACAGCATCATGTACCGCTTCCACCCCGCCGTAAAGTGGAAGCGCGGCTACCCAGACCGCCAACAAATCGTCAGCCAAATAACTCAACTATGGGAAACCTACAACCTGGAGGACAAAACAAGCTTCGACACGCGCGTTACAAAAGTATACAAAGATCCTCACGGTCGCTGGATCATCAATGACCCTTCTAACGGTCGCTTCGACGGAATCATCGCTGCAATTGGGACCTGCGGTGACCCTAAGATGCCCCATATCCCCGGCCAAGAACACTTCAAAGGCCCCATCTGGCACTCCTCAGATCTTGACGGCAAAGAAGCCAAAGGCAAGAAAGTAGTCGTAATAGGCGGCGGCGCTTCTGCTGTCGAAGCTCTTGAATTCGTCGCATCAGAACAAGCCGAACATACAGACGTCCTCGCGCGTTCAGAGAAATGGATCATCCCACGTAACCCATTCATCGACGCCCTCCTCTCCCTCAACATCTTCGGTTCTGAAACAATCTTCTCTTGGATCCCTGAAGGCCTACTACGAATCTTCTTCTACCGCGATCTCAAAGACATCTCCCCGCCCGCAAATTCCAAGGGCGTCTTCGAAGAAACACCCATGGTCAACGATGAAGTCCTCGACTTAGTCCGCGACGGAAAAGCCTCCTGGCTACGTGGTGACATCCTCGGATTCGATGAATCCGGACGTGGAATCAAATTCAACAGCCGAGCACAAGGCGTACCAAAGAACGGTCCTGGCGTCGAAAAACTCATAGAAGCAGATATCGTGATAATGGCAACAGGATACCAACGTCCATCTCTCAACTTCCTCCCAGAAGATTGCTTCCAAGACCCTTACCAACCACCAAACTGGTACCTCCAAGTCTTCCCCCCACCCCACACCGAAATCTGCGCAAACAACTGCACATATGTCAATGCCATTGGAACAGTCGGGAACTACCATATCGGCATCTACACCCGTTTCCTACTCATGTATCTCGTTGATCCTCTGGCTCGTCCAAAGGAGTTCTGGATGAAGAAATGGATCGACATGACACGGTGGATTAAGGCTAGAGCCCCTGGTGGCGCGTTCGATTTCTTTACTTATGGGGAATTGTTGTATTGGTTTATGTTTACTATTGTGATCAACCCTTTCCGATGGAAGTGGGCGGCGTTTGTGCTTTTTGGTATTGGGAAGGTGGTGCCTCAGGAGGTGGTGAAGCAGGAGGATAAGATGAGGAATGGGTTGGGGATGAAGGAGAAATGAGTTCGGTTGGATATAGATGGGTGGCAAGGAGGGTTTGATGGGTTCTTCTCTGAAGGTACTTGGGATGAAATTTATATGATAGCTGGATGCGTATGAAACGTCATGATGTATTAGATCAACTTGAGATTCTCTAAATGCAAAACAATCTACTTGCACATAATCTCATGTCTTCAAACATCGTCATCGTCATACATATCCAAGCCTCCGAATACAGCAGGCTGCTGACCCGGTGCCCTCGCTCCACCATGTCCCATGAAACTCTCGCGCCGCCGCCTCTCCGCCTCTTCCCGTTCCTCTCGCTCCCTCCTCTCAGCCTCCTCCCTTTCCCTCTTCCTTTCCTCCTCCCTCTCCTGCTCTTCAGCTGACAGCACCTTCGCAGGGTCCTCGCCCTTCTCTAGCATCCGTTGGATATGTCCTAGATTTCCAGCGCGGATTTTATCATCCGTTGGCCAGGGGCAGAAAGTGCCGGGTGCATTGATAGCTTGTACGAGGGGCCCTTGATCAGGACGTAGTTTTTCCCAGATCTTGGGGCCGGTGCTCGGTGAGGCTGTTGTGGATTGTGTGGCTGGCTGGGTTGCTGTGGGCGTGGTTGGAGTTTCTGCCGCCGCCGCTGTCGCCGCTGCATTTACGATTCCATTTGTTATGCTCTTTCCTTCTGCGGCCTCACCACCTTCACCTGCGAGTCCATCTGCGGGTGTCCCTGGAGCGTTTGTCGCGGCGACGGCGGCATTGGCTGTGGGGCGGGGGTAGTTTGTTGGTGGGACTGTAAAGGCGCTGATTTGTTTCGCGTAGGCGAGGATTTCGTCGAAGGGGACGGAGCGGGAGGTTGAAGGGAAGTTTGTCGCGGGGGTGGAGAGGAGCTGTTTTCGGAGGGTTGCGAGGGAGGTAAGAGAAGCTTTGATTTGGGATTCCAGAGTTGAGACGGTGGAACGCAGGGTCAGGATGCGGTGGTGGTTGGACTGGTGGACGGATACTATGATTCTCGTTAGGATTGATGCATGATGGATCGGGGAAGGCTTGCGAGAGAGTTGAGGCAGTGAAAAACGTACACTCTTCAAGACCGCGTGTTAATTCGTCGTCAGCGCTGACGAGGTCGATGGCGGCTTGGGGAGAGGGATTGTAGGAGGTGATGGAATCGATGAGGGTGTTGAGGGCGGCTTCGACACGCTGGAATTGGGCTTGGAGGGAGCTGTCCATGGTCTCCATGGTGATGGTAGTAATAATTCGATTATGTGAATAATGAGCTCGAGGAGGGGGAGAGAGAGGATCTCAAGGTGAAGCTATCGTTGGAGAAGCTAAGTGAAAGACGAAACCTTGGAAGCACAGACATGGATTGGACCGGACGGAATCGGCCAGGCCCACACGTGATCGGCTGCAGATGCGTTGCAAACCGTCTTCGTCGTGTCGGGGGGGCCTGAAATCGCACATCAACCTCTGCTTGGTTTTGATGTGATGTCCGCGGGAGGATTACCCGCAGCGCTGGCCCTCTTGATTCGGTGCCCTGCGAGGCGGCGTAGGCTGCCAGTTCGGCCTGGTAGGGTTGGGCGCCAGCAGAGCGGTCGTGGTGTGGAACGCTGGACAGCCTATTCTGCTGCTCACCCTCGCTGGCTGCGGCGATTGGAAGAGACATGGCAGCAGATTCAGGCCCCATGCCCATGGCCATCCGGCTTCGATGATGCTCCCGCCCACTGCTGCCACTGCTGCCACTCGCAGCGCATGCCCTCTGCGACCTGCAGCCCACCCCGCTACCAGTCTAGCAGCAGAAATGGGCACCCCCGCTAGCTGTCTCTGTATCATCAGCCCGCCGCTATATTTGTCGCAACCTACATCAGTCAAACTCCTCCTCAAACCCAAACCCAGTCTCCCACCCAACTACTCTCTCCCTCTCCCGGCCGCCCCCCTAGACCACCCTCAATCAAAAAGCTTCGTGCCGTCTGCCGCTGCCCGCTGCTGCACCGCCTGCTGCCCTCCATTGCTAGTTGTGTCTTGTGCCAATCAAGCTTTTGCGCTGCGCCATTCGGCCAAATCGTCACCCCGCCATTATCCATCCAGACCCTCCCCCGCCACACTTTGTCCTTCATCCCTTCACTTGCTGCCGCGTTCCGTCATAGCTGTACTTTCACCTACCACGCGCCCACCGACCTCCTCCTCCCCCTATATACACCTGAGCCCGCCGTTATAGCACACCACTCTAGCCATGGGAAAATCGTGAGTCCTCTTTTTCTTCCCTCCCTTGCTTTTGCGTTTCCGATTTCGTGGCGGCAGCGCTGGGACCCGCCTGGAATACACACACACGATGCCCGTGGGACTTCGAGCCGCGACCACGACCCTCTCCGAGCCTCCTTCCCCTTCACTTCACTTCTGCGTTTGGTCGGTGAAGGGCCACAAATCTCACCTCCCGCCCAACCATGACGTCCTCTCGTACAACCCTTGCCACCACCACCTCGCTCCTACCTACCTCTTCCGCATGCAACCATGCCTCGCGACCAGGAAGACCGCGGTAGTGTCAGATCTCCGCGACGGACTGTGTCGGACGGTGGCCTCTTTCTTGGAACGATCTCGTACAATGAGAGAGACGTGCCTCTGCAAGCACAAGACCACCCGCCCTTCAACTACGCCCGTCACCACGGAGTACCTGCACCACACTCAGGCTCGCCCGGCTACCCAGGATACCTTATTCAGCGACACAGGGCCTTCAAAATTGCCATCGCCAAGTTGGAACATGAGCTGTCGTCGCGGAGTCCGGTGGAACACATGACGTTAGAGCATAATCGGCTGATCTTGCAACTTCATAGCCAGAGTAAGCTCTCTCAGCAGGAGCTCGCCGATCTACAGAAAGCGACACACTTTGACAAGAAGGAACTACAACAATGGTACAAGGGTGAGGAAATTTCGGAATGCGCCCAAGTCGCATTAGGCTGACTTGGAAATTCAAAAGGCTTCTTGAAGGACTGCCCATCGGGTATGCTCACGAAGGAGGAGTTCCAGAAAATCTACAAACAGTTCTTCCCGTTTGGCGATCCGTCGTCATTTGCAGATTACGTGTTTAATGTCTTCGATGCGGATAAGTCTGGAACGATCGATTTCAAGGAATTCATCTGCGCCCTCAGCGTAACTAGTCGAGGAAAGATGGAAGACAAGTTGGACTGGGCTTTTCAACTTTACGACATTGACGGCGACGGAAAGATCAGCTATGAAGAGATGCTGGCTATTGTAGAAGCGATATACAAGATGGTACGCCACACAGAAAGACTGAGGGAATCTACTAATACTTACATTTATTGTACCAGGTTGGCTCTATGGTCAAACTCCCCGAAGATGAAGATACGCCCGAGAAGCGAGTTCGCAAGATCTTCCGAATGATGGACAAGGACGAGAATGGCAGCCTGGATATGGCCGAGTTCAAGGAGGGTTCAAAGAGGGACGAAACGATTGTCTCTGCTCTATCCCTATACGATGGGCTTGTCTAGCGGGTTTCTTGAAATTTCTCGTCCGGTGTTTCTGGGTACATGATATCAACATTTCATGGGGTCTTTCTTAGCATGATCGGAGGTCGTTTCCTGGGTTTTGATGCTGCTTCCAAGCGTGGGGAAAAAATATCACAATTGGCTGTGTATACAATTGAATAGCGGATCAAGATTGCAGTGATATCCCAACTACTATAAATAAGTGGACTTGCATGTCGCGAGGCTGACAACGGTGACATAAGCGCCAAGACTTAGTGATGCGCCTCAAAAGCTAGGGACAACTTTCACTCTCCAACATTTACGTCTGACAGTCACACTTCCACCATTATTTTCACTTGCAAACTACTGCAAGTTGCTCCAATTCAACTACTCTTCATTTCTGAGAGCTTCGCCATACTTGAATCCAGTCACAATCACCACCCAGTCACCGCCAGAGGGCGACGTGTATGTTGCCTGCCACTCATCCTTCGAAGCTCCCTTACGCAAGGACATTTATCTAACAACCACCACCTATCTAGCGCCCGGATACTCGACAGATAAACCCCTCCAAATACCATCCATCATGAGAATAGGGGACCTAAAATCGCCGGGAGCGATTCTCACATCGCTCCTGTTGCTCGCTCCATCTCCGACCTCCGCATTCTACTTTCCAGGTGTCGCACCAACGTCCTACAAAGCCGGAGATAAAGTCCCATTGGATGTCAATCGCCTCACACCCGCCGATTCAGAGACAGATCGAAAATTACGATCCGTCTTCTCGTTCGATTATTACCATCCTCCGTTCCATTTCTGTCAGCCAGAAGGGGGGCCAAAATACATTCGTGAATCGCTGGGGAGCATATTATTCGGAGATCGCATACAAACCTCACCGTTCGAGTTACACATGGCAAAGAATGAGTCGTGTAAAACATTATGTGGAGAGCAAGTGTTTTCAGCAAGGGATGCCGTCTTTGTCAATTCAAGGATATACCAAGGCTACAATCTCAATTGGCTTATTGACGGTTTGCCGGCGGCACAGCTATTGAAGGATCCTGATTCTAATGAGGAATTTTACAGCCCTGGATTCTCTTTGGGATACCCCTTGGACGGCAAGCCCGCGCTCAACACGCACTACGACATTGTGATCGATTACCATGAAGCTTCCAGTGGCCAATTCCGGGTTGTAGGTGTCCTCGTTGATCCATTCTCATTGAGCGATCCGAAAGAATGCAAAGAAAAGGCGGGTGTTCCAGTTTCTCTGAACGAAGAGGGCGAAACCCGTGTCACCTATACCTACAGCGTCTACTGGATTCCTTCCAGCACCTCTTTCGCAACCAGGTGGGACAAGTACCTTCACGTATATGATCCCAAGATTCATTGGTTTTCGTTGGTTAACTCCGCAGTCATCGTGGTCTTCTTAATTGGAATGGTCAGCACTATTCTTATCCGGACATTGCGAAAGGATATTGCTCGGTACAATCGTCTCGATCAGCTTGCCCTTGATGACTTCGGAGGTACTTCGCTGGCAGAAGATGGTGTTCAAGAGGATTCGGGTTGGAAATTGGTGCATGGTGATGTTTTCAGGCCTCCTAAGAACCCTTTGTTTTTAAGTGTGATGCTTGGAAATGGAGCGCAGCTTTTCATGATGGCTGGCCTGACTATTGGTACTTCACACAACATCCGTAATGCATGCAACACCGGCTAACATGATACAGCATTCGCTCTTCTTGGTTTCCTATCGCCCTCTAACCGTGGCGCGTTGAGCACAGTCATGGTCATGTTCTACACCGTTTTCGGCTTCGTTGGTGGCTACATCTCCTCGCGCATCTACAAGTTTTTCCACGGCGAGAAATGGAAACAACTATTTGCTTTCACGCCATTCGCGCTCCCCGGTCTCGTCTTCGGAACATTCTTCCTACTCAACCTTTTCGTCTGGGCTCGTGGATCTAGCGGCGCCGTTCCGTTCACCACTATGATCGTTGTTCTTCTAATCTGGTTCATCATTAGTGTGCCCCTTTCCTTCGCCGGTTCTTGGCTCGGTTTCAGACAACCCGTCGTAGAAGCTCCCGTTCGAACGAATCAGATCCCCCGCCAGATTCCTCCATCTGGAGGTTACCTTCGTCCTTTCCCCAGCATGGCTCTTGCTGGTATTCTTCCCTTCGGTGCCATCTTCGTTGAACTTTACTTCATCATGAATTCCATTTGGTTCAACAAAGTATACTATATGTTCGGGTTCCTCTTTATCTGTTATGGCCTTATGATTATGACTTCCGCCGCGGTCACGGTCCTGATGATCTACTTCCTTCTCTGCGCTGAGAATTACCACTGGCAGTGGCGAAGCTTTTGTACTGCGGGTGCTAGCGCGTTCTACGTTTTCGTATCTGCGATGCTGTATTGGATGAAGGATTTGAGCTTTGGGAGCTGGACTAGTGGGGTGCTTTATCTGGGATATAGCGCGTTATTGAGTTTGTTGTTTTTCGTTCTCACTGGTAAGTTCCGCTTCAAAACATATTCCCTAGTGAATTGTGAATGTTAATCATATTTGAATAGGTACCATTGGCTTCTTTGCCTCCTGGTTGTTCGTCTTGAAGATTTACGGGTCGATCAAGGTGGACTAAAAGATTGATGGAACGTGTTCATTTTGAACTTTTCCTTCTTTCCTTTCTTTCTACCTCTTACCCTTTTGCATCACATTGTACGGCCCTCGCCACTTGCCTAAGTAGGTGAGGAGTAATGTACGATGAAAACCTTACCCTTGAGATCGCCTCGGCGATGTGTGGAATATGCTAAGATAGGATATGGCGACCTTTGGAGTTCAGAGACAGGAGAACAGAGCATTTTTCTCTCTCCATTTTCGCTTGCTTTCATGCATGGATTGTGTGTGGCTTTTATATGATGGATGAGATGAGAGGAGTGAGATGCGGCAGAGGGGGTATCCATATGGATTATGTTTGATATCCTCAATGTATTCTATGTTGTGATTTTTATGATCAACCAATTGAGTTGCTTTTGATTTCCATTTTGGTATTGTGGATTTGGTGATTACATGCACTACTAATTTACCTCATTTACACCGTGTATGTGTATGTGGTGTGGTGTATACCTATAGGCGGTGTCGCTCATAGGCTTACAATCATCAAGCTACCCGGCACTCTCATACACCGCTATACCCACCGCTTCTTGCCTCCTATCCCCGTGACTTTCACATGTTAGTAGTTTCGTGCGGGGGTGCTGGGGTATATAAACCCCTCTTTGTCCTTCGTTTCTCGTCCCTTCTCCTTCTCTTCACTACAGTTTGTGGATTTGCTCTGATAACTTAGCTAAGATGTATACGATGGGTGTGTGTTGGGTTGTTTGGGATTCTCATACAGGAAGAAATGTTTGGTTATGGGTGTGGGTGGTGGAGTGTGGTGGATGATTTCTTCTACACTGGAAAAGGGAATGGGTCCTTTGGGATTTGGGTTTGGGTTGGGTTTGGGGTGGGGACTGGGTTCATACAGAACTATGACATGGATAAATGGGTTGGGTGATGTTCTTTTGGGAATAAAACAAGAATTTTCAGCACCACATGAGAACCAGAATCTCTCGAGTTTCATACCTCACTGGTCCATACAGCAGTTGCCAACTATTTATGCTGTGGCATCTTGGTCCTCTCTTGTTGAGGCTGGATGGGTGCGTGGGTTGTTGGAGGGAGTGAAGAAATATCAGCCGCATCAATAAAGCCGCTAGATTTACTGGTATGTTTGGGGTTTGGGAGACTCTGGGGATCATAATCCAGCGACCGAGTTCATATGTGGTGGGGTGGGGTGGGGAGGAACATACAACCGTACGACCTCAAGTTATGTCTTGGGTTGGGACATTCTGGAGACCATACAAACGAGGGCAAACCCGTGATGGTGGGGTGTGGTTGTGGTTTCCAACATGTCATTTTCGGAGCTCCTTATGGTGGGTTTGTTGGGTCTTTGGGTTTGGGGATTAGATCAACAAAACATCGACGAGAAATGGGAGCAGTGTCTCTGGGTTCTGGAATTACTAATTCCAAGGTAGTATGAATGTGGAGTGGTGTCTTGTCCAACAAATGGTTATTACATGCTTATCCATGCTCTGGGGTTGGGGAATAAAATATGCCTTATCCATTCTTAATGGTTGTGTTTGTTGGGTTCTTGGGTTGAGGATTAGGAAAGCAGAAGGAGGTCGACGTATGGCTTTTGGTGTCAATCTCGTTGGGGAGTGGATAGGATGTTGTTCGTGGTCTGGGAAGTTGGATATGGATTTTTGAAGGGATCACCTATCGAATAATGATATACTGCATGGTCGGTGTGTTGCGTTGGGTTGGGTTGCATGGAGAGCAAAACTATCGATACGTTGATATAATATCTGTGAATTTTGGGATTCAGTATCATATCACGTGGACACAGCCCACTACATGGGGTGCGTGGTGTTCAATTAAGGAATTAATTCCTTCATGGTGGGAGTGGTTCTAGGATTTTTAAGAGAATAGGAGTTCACCTTCAGAGGATGTGGTACTCGGTGCGGGTGATTGAGTGGTAGATGAAACGGTTATAGCAGCTGTTAATGCTGCACCTTTCGCGGTTTGAGTCGGATATTACTAAACTCTTGGTTCCCGCGAACTATGTGGGTTGTGGTGTTCTAAAATAATGACTTATCTAAACCGGCTGCGGTGGGAGTGATGGTGGGAACTCGGAATCGCGAACATGAAAGAAAATGCTGGATTTGGGTAAAAGATGACTAATGGTGAATACTCAGGTGTTGGGGAAGAGGTGTTGGGGAAGAG
>AJFL01000559.1:0-10539 GCA_000467735.1 Rhytidhysteron rufulum CBS 306.38 | reverse complement strand
AAGGGGGGAGAGTGGGGAGGAGGGGGATGTGTGTGTAGGATTTTTGGGTTTGGGTTTTTAGGACGTTGGGGGGGAGGATGTGGGTTGTTAGGAGGGGATTTAGAAATAGGGTTTTGGGGATGGAGATGTTGTGGTCGGAGGTTTGGATACGGTCGTCGAGATAGTCGTAGAGGAGTTGGCAGTTGTGACAGAGGTTCTTTTGGGTTTCGGTTTCTTCTTCTGCTTCTCCTTCTCCTTCTCCTTGTGATGTTGGTGCTTGATCTCCGCGTGTGGGGTTTATGCAGTCCCAGGAAAGGATGCTAGAGATTGGATGAGGGCGGTTGGTTATTCGCTTATACCGTACGTTGTTTGGGCGTAGGAGGTAGCCTTCATGGTCGATAGGATTGGTAATTAGTTCGTGGCGGAGTTGTTTGCAGGACGGGAGATGGGTCCATCGAGTATTGATGTCGCGGTTGGGGGTTGCTAGGATCCGAGTTGCGGATGCGTGCCATGTCCAATTTACCATTTTTGCTTTGAAGAGATTGACATCTGAGAAATAGCTTAGGATGTGCTCGCGGAGTTCGATGATTTGGCCGACGCGCCAGGCAGCGGTTTCGAAGTTCAGGAGCGTGTCTGGTCTATCCTCATTTATAGTTCCCGTGGTAGAATCCTGAGATGATATAGAAGCCCGATTCCTCCCCTCATCCACCACCAACTTCCCCAGCGCCTCAGGAAGCCACATCTTGACCCTCTGGTCCATTCTCACCAGCTCCCTCCTCGCCGTCTCCAAAACCTCATCCTCATACTCCCTCTGTCGCTTAACCGCCAACGCCTCCCTCACCTTCAACTGCTCATGCGTCAAAACCAACGAATTATTCGGCACGAAGTTCCGTTGGCGTTCGATTCTCTTGCGTCTCGCTTCTTCATCTAAGCCCTCTTCGTTCTGGTACTTCGATTTTACGGATATCTCTTTTTGCCATTGTTGGCGGAATTTGTCGAGCTCGGCTTCTCGGCGGGTGGAGTTGAATTTTGGGGGGTTGCTTTCACGTTTGGATGACTGGGGCGGATGTTAGTCATATGTGGCTGATGGATGGAGAGATTTATGATACTTACCTCCGAGGTGCTTGGAGCCTGTCCAAACCGACGTAAACGCGCTGCTCGGATATCTTGAGCGGTTAATGGCATCCCTCCCGCAGATGCTCCCGAAGATGAAGGTGTAGGCATTTTGTTGGTGGTGAACAGCAGGCAGCAGTTACATCCAGCGATTCACTTTCCCTCAGGTCAAGGCCAAAGTGAAGTTGAAATAAGATGAAAGAAAAGAAAAGAAAAGGATTGCTGCCTGCTGTATGTGAGCTGACAAGTGAGCAAGCTAGTCACGACTCCGCCATGATCAATGCCACTCCACTCTCGTCGCTCGGTGAGGCTGAGCGAACGAGGGAACGAGGAGGGAGGTAGGGATGTTGGAATGCTTAAATCCCGATTGGGCAAGGCAACCACGTCCAATCGATAAGAACGGCACTGAAACACCTGTGGGGTGAGAAATGCACGGTTCGGTTTGCAGCGTCATCGCAGTAATCAACACTTGATGGGTTTCCTTCCTAAATAGGAATATATCCTTATATTGTTTCTTACTTTCTTATTTGCTACTTATTGTGATGGTGGTTTCACTTTACATTGAATAATTCATTATGATCGAATCATCCAGAGATATTCCAAACTCCCTCACCTCTCAACTTTCCCCCACCCACCCCCACCAGGCGTCATCACCACAATCCTATCACCCCCCTTAAACTTCGCACTCGCCTTCCCCCCCAAACTAACCACCCTCTCCCTCCCCACCTCCTCATCCCAACTAACCCACAAGTTCACCCCCATAGCACCATCCCCACCGCCATTACACCCCCTCGGCGCCCTCGTCCTCCTCTCCGATAAAATCGACACATCAACCGGGACTCTAAACTCGATATCTCTGATGATTCCATCCCCTCCAGTATGAACGCCCGAACCACCTGAGTTGGCACGGATCCCGAATTCTCGTAGTATGCATGGGTAGCGTTTTTCGAAGACTTCTGGGTCTGTTATACGCGTATTGGTCATGTGCGTGTGCACGCCGCTGGTTCCATCCCACGTTGGTCCTGCACCTGCTCCCCCTCCAATCGTCTCGTAGTAGCCGAAACCGTTGACGTGGTTGCCATTGGCATCCCGACCGCCCATTCCGAATGTCAGGTTGTTCATGCACCCTTGGGAGTCTGCGCTGGCAGAGAAGGCTTTGAGGACGACGTCAGTGATGCGTTGAGAGGTTAGGACGTTGCCGCCTACGACACTGGCGCCGGTCATCGGAGAAAGGAGGGAAGAAGGTGGGATTGTGATGCTGATTGGCGTTAGACAACCTTGGTTTAAGGGTATATCGGAGGCGACGAGACTGCGAAGACAATAGATTATTGCGGAGTGGGTTATGGCTACTGGAGCATTGGTGTTGCCATAGACTTGGGGGCCCGTGCCTGTGAAGTCGAAGATTGCAGAGCCGGTTGTACCGTCAATGGTGATGGTCAAGGTAATCGGCGTCCCGTCGTCCATATAATCAGTTGCGGTGAGTTGAGCGCCATTATGAGAGGCATAGAAGCCTTTGAGAAGGTCTCTCACTGCTTGCTCGGCTGTGTCTTGGATGGCGTACATGTACAGTTGAACTTGACGGAGACTGTATTCGGCGATAAGGGCAGAGATTAGAAGAATACCTTTACGATTCGCTGCGACTTGAGCTTTGAGGTCGGAGAGGTTGTCTTTTAGGCATCTAGTACCAGAACAGCCTGGATGACGCGCAGGTTCATCAAGGAGAAGTTCAATTATTCGGGCTTCGTTGAAGACACCCTTCGAAACCAGCTTTTCAGCTTGGATGGCGGCGCCTTCTTCCCAAAGACGTTTTGAATTTGGTGGCATGGAACCTGGGAGGATGCCACCTATGTCTGCGTGGTGTCCTCGGGACGCTACGTAAAAGACGATTTCCCCATTATCAAATACTGGGGTGATAACAGTAATATCCGGGAGGTGGGTTCCTCCACATGAAGGATGGTTGGAGATCAAAACGTCTCCATCTTCGAGCCGGCCTTTCCATCGTTCATGCTGATACTTGACAGCGAATTGCATAGATCCTAGGTGAACAGGGACATGTGGTGCGTTAGCTACTAAACCTCCATCAGGGGAGAAGATTGCGCAGGAAAAATCCAGACGTTCTTTGATGTTTGTGGAAACCGACGTTTTTTGAAGTGTCCGGCCCATCTGCTCAGCGATAGACATGAATCGGTGGCCAAATATAGACAGCTGTACAGGGTTGACCTGAAGCTGTTCCTCTGGTTTTGATTCTTCTGATTTTGAAGCCTCTGTTTTCTCTAGGTCTATCACAATGCAGCTCTCAAGCACCGTTGCAATGCTGTGAAGAACGACCAGAATGGTGGACGTCTTATCAAGAATCAACGCCGGTCCAGGAACCTTGACACCAGGAGAAAGTTCGTTGAGAAGGTATACTGGTGTTTGGACATATCCAGTAGCATCAAAACACACCTCTCTTGTCTCTTTGGGAGCCGGAAGAGAAACATCTGCGCTTGCCAGTTTACTCAACTGTTTAGTAGGACTATCTCCAGCATCAGAGCTCGACGTTCCAATGCCACGGACACGGAAGTCGTCAACAACAATCTTCTTGTCATCAAATTTGAATCCGAATTCACGAGTATGCCGTTCTTCGAAGAGTGATTTGAAGTCCTGAGGCGCATTTTCATCCTCAAGAATCATAAACGATGTCGTGGATCCTTCGTATCGCATATTCAAGAATCTCTCATGCCGGACCTGCTGTTTCTGCATGCCTTGATCCAGGAGGTTCTCTGTCGTTTCTTTGGCCAAGGTATCGAGTGTCTCCAAAATAGTAGGTAGATTGGGATCGCTATACTCTATCGCCGCTGGTCTTTGCGCCTCGTGAACCACATCAGCGAGGGATAAGCCGTATGCCGACAAAATCGAGGAGTATTTGTGGATTACCACTCGTGCTATAGAGAGAGCGGTTGCTAGAGAACAAGCATGCTGGCCACCGGCACCGCCAAAGCAAGAGAGAATATGATCAGATGTATCGTATCCTCTAGCTTCCGTCAAAGCACGAATAGGACGTGCCATAACCTCATCCGCAACTCTAAGGAACCCAAGCGCAACCTCTTCTCGTGAGAATTCCGGGCGTCCTTGGGCACGGTTATCAGCATTGATCTTGGTGGTCAATTCGTCGAACTTTGTCAGTGTTGCATCTTCACTTAACATCTGATCCTCATTCGGTCCAAAGATCTTAGGGAAGTATTTAGGGACGATACGACCCAGGACAAGGTTTGCGTCTGTTACTGTGAGTGGTCCACCTTTGAGATAACATGCTGGTCCTGGATGCGCTCCAGCAGATTCAGGGCCAACGACAAAGAGGCCATCCCTCCAGAAAAGCCTTGAGCCACCACCGGCAGCAACTCTGTATTAGTGTTAGCCAAGATATCTTTACGAGTAAAGGACGGTAGTATACTAACGTATTAATATCCAATTGTGGCGTCTGAATAGAGATTCCCGCTGTCGTAGTTTCAAAGCAGTGTTCGTAGCTCCCAGCAAACCGAGACACATCGGTGCTAGTCCCTCCCATATCGAACCCAATAATCGGCTTTCGTTCCTCATCGTCCCAAGAAGTTTGAGCATAACCTACAACCCCGCCTGCAGGGCCAGATAGGATACTCTTAAGGCCACCGAAGTTGCGGAAATCAACAAGCCCGCCATCCGATTGCATGAATTCGCATTTAGTGTTTGAAGACCCCAAGCCACCTTTGAAGTTCCGGGATATCGAGTCGATGTAATCTTTGATGATGGGTGTGAGGTAGGCGTCCGCAGTGGCAGACATTCCTCGTGGAACGGCTTTGATCATTGGTTGAAGGACGCTGGACTCTACGACTGAGAATCCCATGTCCCGTGCAGCTTTGGCAACCATTCTTTCATGGTTAGGGTAAAGGTATGAATGCAGGAATACGACCGATAGTGACCGATATCCCGCGTCCCATAATTGGTGTAGGTCTTTGTGGACAGTATCCATGTCAGGTGTTCTTAGGACTTGAACAACCTCGCCCGTTAATCCTGTCCTGAGAGCAGGATCCGACGAGACATCGACCGTCTCTGGGAACGGGTTCTCTGAAAAGCATTCCAACGTTACTCTCTCATCCACCTCAACCACAGACTGGTACAGTAGTTCGGGCTTAGCAACCGTGATATCAAATATCTTCGGCCGAGACTGATTCCCAATCTTCAAGAGATCCTTGAATCCCTTCGTGATAAGCAGAGCCGATCGAACACCCTTGCGTTCTAGCAGCGCATTCGTGCCGACAGTCGTTCCCATCCGTATTCGCTCGATCTTGCTAAGATCTAATGGCTGGCCTCGGGGATGTGGCTCCCCTGTGACTATTTCAAGTACCTGTCGAATACCTTCTGTAGGTGCATCACTGTAGTTTGCCGGATCTACCGAAAGAACTTTCAATACGATATCGTCACGTCCCGGTACAGAGGCATATATATCTGTGAATGTTCCACCTCTGTCGATGGAAACGCGGATGCCTTGGTGACTGGGCCCGGATTCAGGTTCGGGAGATTTCGTCATGCTGTCCTGGGTATCAATGTAGAAAGATTAAGGCAAAAGATTGGATATCATGAAGAAAACACAAAGATACAGATGAAGGGAGAAAGTGCTACAGGCATCATTTAAAGAGATGCCTCGTTGGTTGACTCATATGGATGTGCTCATAAATGCCCGCCATCACGCAAAAATGGCACGAAGTGTGGATGTTAAAGCGGAGACGGATTCCCGCCCTAAGATGCAAAAACATGCCATCCATCTTGCGCAGCGCCAGAACAGCTGAAGCCAGGTGTGAGCGATAAGAGGAGTTGTCTAAAAACGCGGTGGTGGAAGTCCGATGATACGTCTCCACCCACTCCCTGCTGATTGGTTGAGATCTCGGAAATAGTCAAGCGGCCACCTCAAGACTAACAAATAATAACTCTACCTTGAAGTCGCTTTCTGGAGTAGTCAAGTAACTTCATTTTCTTCCATTCCATTACATTCTCAACATGTCCACTACAACCGAAACAATCACCCTTCATAAATCCATAACGCCGCTCCTAACCGGCGCCGAAGCACGCCGCGCATCCAGAAACAACACCCACACAACCTCCACATCCGGTCTCGCACCCACCTATCTCCAAGCAAACCTAATAATCCTACCATCCCGCTACGCCACAGACTTCCGACAACTCTGCGCCCGAAACCCAGTCCCGTGTCCATTGATCGCCGAATCCTCCAAGACCGGATCCTGGAGTGCTGTGAAATCGTATATCCCTGGCACTGATGGTAGTAGGATCTTATCCGAATGTGATATTCGTCGTGATGCACCGCGGTATATGGTGTATAAAGATTCCAAGCTTGTTTCAGCTGGGTGTCAGGATGTAGTGAATGAATGGACCGATGACCACACTGCCTTTCTGATAGGGTGTTCGTACAGTTTCGAGTCTGCGCTTACAGATGCTGGATTACCTCCTCGACATACAGTAACGGATAGGAATATACCCATGTATAGGACGAAGATTCCTCTATGTCCTGCTGGTGTGTTCACCGGAGGCACGTATGTGGTATCCATGAGACCATATAAAGCTTCCGATATCGACACGGTTCGAAAGATTACGAGCAGGTATTTGGTAACCCATGGAGAACCGATTGCATGGGGTTGGGACGCCGTTGAGAAGTTAGGTCTTGAAGACATCGATCGCCCTGAGTGGGGTGAATCTCCACTAACAATGGATGGGAAACCCCTAAGTGCTGTTAGAGGATCGGAGGAGATTCCGGTCTTTTGGGGATGTGGCGTAACTCCCCAGAATGCAGTTATGAGTGCTGGACTAGAAGGTATTGTTATGGCCCACGCCCCTGGGCATATGCTTGTATTGGACTGTCAGGACTCGGATATTATTAATGGCTGAAATGGTCCAAGACCATAAATGAATTAATGACCAGCCATGGAAAGGAGTTTGGAGTAATTGAGCGTGGAACAATTTCTGTATTTCCAATCTCACTAAACATTTATACTACGGTTCGTGATGTTCACCGCGTCCGAGTTGAGTTTCCCTAGAGTTACGTTACCCCACAAAATTTTGAAGGTCTGAGAATTCAGCTTAGCTCTATACCTTAAGAAGAATACAGCCCGTCAAGCTAAGAAGTGCCAGGCTCTATTCAATGCCTTAAAGGGAATATGACCTCCTTCCTACCTCAGCAGAAAGCTATAGTCAGACCGACGTCCTAGTACTATAAATACCACAAGCTAATTTTCCTAGCCTAAATGTATCGGACAAACCCAAGTCCCCAAAGAACTACTACTTACATTTTGTCTATCCTTAACCGACATGCCCAACACTAATAAACCTCCAATTCAACCAATCTGCATATCATCCCAAGCAAAATTCTTCAAAAAATCATCCGTAATCAACGGTCCCAAGTCTGTATCCCCAAAATCCAAACCATTACATTCCTGAAACGTCTCACCCGCATCAAAAGCCGAGAAATTAGGAGTATTAAACCCGAAATCGATCGCTGGTTCCGTTTCAGGTATACTACTGTTTCTCAGCTGCATCCCCTTCTTGATACTTTCCCTGATCTCCTTGATACAAGGCCATGTCTCCGCAATATCGTCCATGGCTCCTAGCACGAAATTCAGAGATCTTGATATCTCTTTGTCATCCCAAGATGCGTCTTCAAAAAAGCGTTTCATGAGGATGGTTCCTGCTGAAGTAGAAAGGGTATGTACGAAGTCGAGGGGCAGATTTCGGTAACTATAGAACCGCGAATAACTACGTAATAGCCGGAGAATGGCTCGAAGGGATTCGTAACATATTTCTACACCTTCACTTGTAGAAATACCGGGCTTTTTGAAAAGGTGTCGAGGTGGTCGATGCAGTATTATCATGGCGGTGTGAAAGAGCATGCTGTTGGGATGGTCAGGTTGCTAGGAATATGCATCTCGGCTATAGACTTACTGTAGATGGAGAACAGCGGGTGGTACTTGGCCAACTGTCCATTGGTTCCAATGCAGCCTGCTTGGTAGTTCATCCAACCACTTTACAAGAGAGGTATGGATATTTCGAGCAGAAGCAGTGACTATTGCGCTATCAGCATTGTTGCGACGATTCTCGAATAAGTCAGCGATCATCCGGTGGAGAATCTTTGACAGTTCTGCTTGGTATATGAATGACCCAGCAAGCGCTAAGCCATCTTCATATGCTGTTGCAGAAGTGCCTTTTTCTATATAGGTGTCCAGCAAGCCCTCCTACTAAGCATTAGCGGAGAATCTTGAAAGAGTTCCGGACAACAAACCCAATCAGGCGGATATGTGATACGCCTTGTATCGCGTACATCAGATTCGTGTGGGTACAGAGCAGGCGGTCGCCCAAAGTAAAGACTCAATTGCTTATCTACCACGAAAGCAGCCCAATACACTCTTCTTGAAATCTCCATGTCAATAGAGGACTCTACGCCGCCATGCCAATTATGCGGATCAAGGTGCAGTCCCATTTCGTGAGCAAGGCGGAAAGCCATGCCGCAGAAAAGCCATCCTTTCGACGGCTTTCCATGACCAATTTCTCTCTGGCCGAGAAGAATCAATGCTTGCAAAGTAGTAAGATCTGGACTGTCTAGTGATGAATAGAGTAGGGCTTGGGCTTGGTTTGAGAAGGTCTCAGATAGAGATGTTAGGAAAGGGTCCTCGCTTGCAAGAGCGCCCATAGAACATATGGCATAGAGCAAGAGATCCGAATAGTATCTCCCGGAACCCGTATCGTAATCCCGAAGGAAGTACTCTCGATATAGACAAAAGTTATACGGATACTGTTTCCGGAAGAAAGTTGCCATCAGCAATTGAGAGGTGTCATCGTGGGGCGCAAACTGTAGACATCCATCGATAAGGCTCATGGGCAGGCCCTCTGTCGTTGAGATGGAAGAATGACGAGGTTCTACTGAAGGCGTCACCACCGTCCCATCTCCATGGTCCAAAGGACTAAACCCCTCGTCTGAGACGTGGATTTGGAACAAGCTCGTGCCTCCATAGAACTGGATCGCACTTCCGGCTCGAAGTTTCCGTAGTTGACCAGCTCTAGCTCGAGCCAAGACTAGTTCTTCGTCAACCTCTGGGCCGTCATTCTCCTCGACCTTCGTTATCGAGTCACTATCCAATTGCTCGGAAGCTGGCCGAAATTCCGCGAGCAACTCGTCTCGCCGTTTCTCGTCTGCAGCGGCGACCTTCCGGATGAAGAGCTCTAGAGATGCCACCTGATTCTCCAACGCTTTCACGTACCCTCTCGACACAGGCCTAAAAGACGCAGTAAGCTTATGAAGCACACGGATAGCTCCACAGTAATATTGGTTTACCTTTGCTTCTCGCCCGTACCCCGCATAACGCATTCGGCTCGCGCTTTATGGCATTTCGTACAGGGTTGCCGTCGATCGCATTTAATCTTGCAGAAAGTAAGTCAGCGAGGGAAGCCGAGACCAGGGCAAGGATACGCGTATAAAACCTTTCTGCGGCGGCATCTTTCGCACCTGTCTTGACATTCAGCCTGACGGTGATCAAAGTGGTTAGCCGCGGTGTTGGTTGAGTACATACGATGCAGTTGGAGCCTCGCCAATAGGCGGTTTGGCAAAGCGTAATTTGTCGGCCATGAAAGCAGCGTGTTATAAATAGTATGGATATTTTAAGGAACCCATAAAAGAAGTAGTTTGACTATGCTGCGGATGCATGCGGAGATGAGTTTGGGGAAGGCTGAGCTAGAAGTAGAGGGATGGATGTTGGAGCCTTGCGGGCCGAGGCGTAGGATAACTCCGACGGGGCGTCCCTTTCCCTGTACTACTAAAGTACACTATTACACACCCTTGAAACGACCATTCAATGATGGGGCGTGTTCTTTTGAATACACGTAACGAGGCTTGACTTATATCATGATTAGGGCTTATGGAGACTTCACCGTGGTTTGTTCACTTAAGACATGTTTACCATCAAGAGTTCATTGTACGCCATCCCATACAATTAAAGGAAGGGTATGAAGACTACAAATAGATCTCACTTTCCAGACCTTAATATATAAAGAGTTCAGTCATTCATATCCCGTACCTTGCACACCTTCGTCCTACGCCTCCTGCCCTCCCAACCATACCCATTTCCTCCCGTATCTTCACCTTACGCCGACTCCTACAACTACTGCCACTCCCACCCCCACCTCCCTCAACCACCTCAAACACCCGAATAATCCCTCCTAATCTCCTCCGCCATCTCCACAAGCTCCCTAACCGCCGGACTATCCAACTCCCATACCTCGCACGCTCTCTACGTGACTCCACAATCGCCTCATCCATCCATGATAGCTGGTCTCGTAGATCCTTTAGACGAGTTTGGAGTTCGTCCTGTGCGGGAGTGGAGGATGTTTTGGGACAGTGTGGGCTTGTGATTTTGCCCCTTTTTTTTTTGG
>AJFL01000558.1:0-33369 GCA_000467735.1 Rhytidhysteron rufulum CBS 306.38 | reverse complement strand
CCCAATCCCAGCGTAATTGGTCTCAAAACCGCAACCAGGAATGCTGTCTCAACTCCCTCCAAACCTACCAAATAACCATCTCTCATTCAAGACACTTCTACAGCCCCATCCTTTCTCCCCGGCTTTGATCACACCTCTTCCTCGTACATCCTCGTTCAAGCGTGAAGATTATGAGGTCACACACGAGACTTTGTTTCTCGGGATACTAACGTTCCACCGAACCGCCGTTGTACGAATGCAGGGCATATTCCCGGATCCGTTTTCCTCGCACAGGAACGTGGGTCTCCTTCCAAGAAAACCAGGCTTTGCATAATAGATTCGGTTGTCGTTGTTTTGGTCTGTAATGCGTTCCTCGGGAGATAGTTGTCTTCGAGTCAGGAAAGCAAGACCAAACTGGAATTATTCATCACCGAGAATCTCTGAGTGTAAGCTTCTTCATGTCAATTGAATGAAAAATATCGGGGAATACTATTGTAACAATCTGTCGGACAGACAAAGGTCCAAAATGCTATACATAAGAATGGTATAAAAGGTACTTATCGTAGCCTAGCCTAGCCTCATGCCAAGTAAAAAACGCCAAAATGCCAATGCCCTAATAAAACTCCTTCCGGGAAATGTAATTCTCGTACAACAACATTTTCCAAAACGCCGTTACATCAAATCATGCATACCAAACATGTTCTACTCGAATCTTACAGCCCCCAAGGTCCGCCGACAACATTCAATGCGCCCTCAATCCCATCTTCTAGTTTGATAATCCGTTCTTTCAGTACTCTGTTTTCCTCTCTTTCTCTCCTCAACTGTCCCCATGCGTTACTTGAAGGACCACCCTCACAGTTTGCACAACTATACACCTTGGCTGTCTCGGTTTTGCCGTGCATGCTGTTAAGCACCTTTTCATACGTGCTTGGGCGATGAACAAGCTGGGGTTTCCTAGGCACTACCAGTGAATCATGCTGATTCTCGGGTTCCACAAACGAGGCGGCAGATGAAGGAAGGGTATCGGTGGGACTTCTTGCGCCGTGGGCACGGGAGAATACACTGGCGGCTTCGGATTCAGCCTCGGATTCAAAGCCTGAGTCAACCGACATTTCCGAATTCGAAGTGCGCTTCCGTCTAGTGGGGGACCCAGGACTAAGGCACTCCTTATGCGTGCAACCGGGACCTCGAACCAACGCCAAAGACTTCTTTCTTGCCTCTTCCTCTTCAAACCGTTTTCGGCGCTCCAGGTTGAGCTCTTGAGCAAGGCTCTGCATCTGAGTCTCCTGATCGGCAGCCCGGGCAGCCATGGTCTCAAGCTGCATTTTGAGATGCTGATTCTTAGTCTCAGCTTCGTCCAACTCGTCCATTTGTGCGCTCTGCTCGGCTTGCGCGTCGTGTAACGCGTTTGACAGCGAACGGTATGAAGATTGGTATCGGCTTATTATTTTCTCGGCGGTCGAAAGCAAGTCGTGGAAGGAGGAGGGAGCTAAGGGGTCGACAGGTCCGTGCGGGAAGAGAGCTTGTGAGATGTTCATGTTTAGGAGATCGTCTGAAGGGTTGTGATAGGTTTGCGACTGGCGGTTGGTCGTGGTCGGTACAGAGGCTGATTTCTGAGTCGAGAGGAGCCATGCGAACTTGGAGCTCGCGGTCTTTGTAAGAGAGGATGGTTGTGGCGAGGGTTGTTGTTGTTGTTTGGGGGTCTCTGGGGGAGGAGCTTGCGCCCTGTTGAATATTCCCGCCATCATGGTCGGCTCGTCGTCCTCGTACTCGCTGTCGTCCTCTTCCGATCCCGATTCAGAGCCCGATTCCGAGTATTCGTCCTCAGAAGGATCTTCTTTGCTAGGGGAGGGAGGCCCAACACCGAGATTGACGGGACCGGAGGAGCCGTTGAACCAATCTCCAAAGATCTTCGACCCAGGCCTTGACTTAGGTTGTGAGGCAGCGGCGTTGTTATTGTTGTTGGAGGGAGTCGGGGTGCGAGAGGGGATGAAGCTGGCGAGGGATTTGGTGGGCGAGTGGAAAGATGACTTGGAAGTATGTTGTTGAATTGTAGATGCAGCTCTGTTCACCAACGGTCTGCAGTTGTCCAAAAGGGTGCCGGTCAGCGATCGCTGGTGTCCTGCATTGCGTGGTGGTGGTGAGTAGCGGCTGACGTCGGGAGCAGGATCGTGAGGGTCGTTGTGGGGGTCGTAGTGCGTGGAGCGCGAGGTCAATGCGGAAGGAGGAGGAGCGAGGGGGACGTCGTCAAAGAAGTCATCGGTGGAGCGGCCGGCAATAGAGGGAGGGTTCTGTCGGAGAGGATGTGCGGTGGCTAGAGAAGTAGTAGCAGCAGTAGCAGCAGTTCTGTTGTCGCCCCGGAGCGAGCAGTGGGTTGCATTAGAGGTGCGGCGTTGCTGCGGTAGACGAGGTGCAGAGCTAGAGGCATGGCTGTTGCCGTACATATCCAATCGCCGGGTGGAATGGGCTCCGCAGAGGAATGCAGCAGGCGGGAAATGGGAGCGTGTCCTCTAATCTCGCGCCTACACGGTCTAAACCGCGGTTTGCCTGAGTTGAAACGCGATATGGCAGCCTCCCCTGTCCTTAGGTGGGCTCTGGGTCTCGAAGGCTCTGCGCTGGGTGGGCGAAGGATTTGAAGGGGGGTTTGAAGGGAGCGGCGGGAATGGCGGTAGTTACGGAATGGAAGAAAAAGAAGAACAGAACAGAACAGAGAACGAGAAGAAAATAAAGAAGAGGCCAGAGGTGGTAATCAGTCAGTCACACGGCAGCTGGGTGGAATTAGTTTAATGAATGCAGATGTTGGGTTGGGAGCGGCTGGCGGCCACGGGTGCTGCTTTATCACAGCGGCGGCCCGTTCAAAAATCGGAGGCAGGGTCAAGAGGGCAAAGAGGGTGGCTGGTGCCGCTGCCCGCTGCGTGCCCGCTCCTTGGGTTGCTTGGGCTGCTCGGTCTGCCACTGTCGGCCTGGCTTTTGGCGTGGCCTGCAAGGATTCCGTCAGTTGAAACGCCCGCTTCCTGGGGTTACTGGCTGGAAACAGGGTCTGATCTCGCCCGTCGCGCCCACAAGCCTGCCCTGATAAACGCGTTTCCTTCGTCATCCCTTCGATGTTTGATGCTGCCATCCACCTGAAGAATTTTTTTCTTCCTCTTTTCCCAGCCTCACGATATATTGTTGCCAGGTGGTGACATAACTAGAAGGCAGCGCCTCACTCGCGATATCAGCAAATCAAAAATGGACATGCAAACATCATTGCTGACTGCCGCTCCTCCAACACTCGTCCGCTTCGTATTCCTCATTATTATTGGCGATCAATCGTCAATCCATCTGTTAAATGACTAGGTACTCGATCGATGGCATGTGATCCGCATCGCATCGCATCCTCTATCAAAGAACGTGCACAGCAACCATCAAAGGTTCATCCCATCTCCATCTCCATCTGTCAAATGTCAACTTCTATCTATCATCGTCGCACTCATCAGCAAAATGCAACAATGAGATCCCGGACTGTCGTCATCATCCGCCATCCCTCAATTGGAAGACCTGTGACCAAAGAGCGACAGCTTATACAGCTCCCCGCATTATGGCGATTGCATTCAATAAACTCCATACGCTGAGAAAGAATAAGTTATTTTATCCAACTGTATTAATCAGCCAGCGTCAACTTGAGGTTTGTAGTTCTATCGTAAATTCACAAGAATATTCTTCCAGCGGCCCATCATCATCCTTCTGGTTGCCTTCTTTCCCAATTGCCTTCCGTCAAATCACTGCACAACATCCAAAGTACTCAATTAACTCAAGCATTTTCTCTATCTCTATCTACTTCACTATTAATCGATGTAAACATGGCCACCGAAACCCAGTCCCAATCCGCCATCCGCCTCTACAACACCCGCGCACCCACCTACGATGCAACCTGGCACCCCACCTTCACCGCCCGTTTCCTCACCCACCTCCCCATCACGCAAAACCAACAAATCCTCGACTTAGCCTGCGGAACAGGTCTGCTCTCCTTCCTAGAAGCCGACGCTGTAGGTCCCTCAGGCAACGTCACCGCCATTGACGTCACACCCGCCATGCTAGCCGAAGCCGAGGCGAAGAAGTCCAACGCACGGGATCAATACTCCCATTTGACATTTTACCAAGCCGATATACTTGATCTGGGAAAGCTTGATGTGTTGAAGGGTAAGGCTTTTGATGGTATCACTGTGGCGTCTGCGTTGGTGCTTTTTCCGGACCCGGTCGCGGCGTTACGGCATTGGACTAGGTATTTAAAACCTGGGGGTTTTATCGCTGTAGATGCTACGCATCCGCGTAATCTGGCTGCTGGGACCGCCATCGAGAGGACTAGTGTGAAGGTTGGGAGGCCAATCCCTTATCATCGTGAATGGAGCCAGTCTGAGGATACGTTGAGAGCGGTACTGGAGGCTGCGGGGTTGGAGGTTGAGAAAGTTGTTACGGTGGAGAATCAAGCGGGATATGGAAAGAGGTATCACGATGTTTCTGAGGCCGGTGAGATCTTTGAGAAATGGGTCGGTCAACTTGACGGTGCTGGGAAGGTGTTGGCTGATGAGGAGGTGAGGGAAAAGGCGAAGGTTGTTTTTAGAGAGGAATGGGAGAGACTTGCTGTTGATGGGAAGGTGGAGGAAGTTGATGCTGTTTTTCTGGGTGTGGCCCGGAAGTCTGGTCTTTGAGGTAGGTCGTGGATCATGGATGTAAGTTGGTCTTCTACACCTAATTCTTATAACATCCACTACGCCATATCATCATAATATCCTGCTCAAAATCGGGTTACTTGACTCTTCGTTTTAGACTCCTTCAGGATATTTCATGGCTCAAGGCTGTCTTAGGGCGCACTCTGTAAAGCCAGCAAGTAGCTAATTATACCAGAAAACCTACGATTGTTTATGAAAATTACCTACAAGTCATCCATTGGGGATTGAAGCACCTCAGAACAGCCCTCTTTTTATGATATTCCACCCACTGAGAACTCGCGCGGTTCATTCATTCGTTGATGAACCCATAAATGCGATTGATAATCATACAGTTACCAATCAATTGTAAAAGGCAACTCATCAAGATACGGATTTCATACAAGGACTTTCACTGGACTGATTCCTTACCTCATAGGTACTTTCTATATCTCCAGCATCGCAGAAAGAGACTCAATAATTCTCTCGGCTTTATGAATCCGTTCTGTCGCATACCATAGATTACAATATTCAAAGGTTACACCTCGACACACTTCACAAACGTAACGAACGAGCTCGCAATTCCTCCGTATTACCCTGTGTACATTGGTATTCTGATAATTAGTCACATGGAAAGGGTTTCAGGATCTAAGCTTATATCCACACTGGGTAACGCAAACGTTTTATTGTCATTTTCTTGCAGAAACGAACCTGATCGGCTCTCATTTTATAAAATTCGCCATCTATTCTAGTTCAGTAAGGCTCAGGACGGGTCATATCACTAACGTCCAACTATCTTACGTAACTCAGAAAACGAGCTAAGTGCATTTTGGCATCTGCTTCAGCTCCTCTGGCACTGGCGTCGATGTAGCCGACAACTTCTCAAACGATTAGTTCCTATTCTGACTTTTATGGCATTGGGTATCTCTCCCACGCACTTGTTGGTGTTTTCTCTGCTTAGATTGCTACCCTAGCAAGTGATGAGGTCCTGATATCAAGTTCTCGCTGCGGCATTAACCTCATGCCCCCCAATTCAACGGCTGACAACTTTTACAATGCGCTCTTGCCTCCATGAATAAACTATTACACCAAGAAAGGCAGTATCAAAATCGGTACAGTTTTCTTGGACAGCCATTTTGATCTCGGTACCGGTACTAATGCACCTTTATCCAAGCGCATTCTCTTTCGAGCTTTATTCCAATGTATTCCCTTACTGACAGAACATCATACAGATGTCATAAATCATTCCAATTCCAACATATCGAAACCGCATAAACGATACCTTTATGGCCCGATCACTGGACAAAATCTCACTGACTACGCCGGCATACGATACCGCCAGAGATCGTCGAACTATGAAGTCAACCAGAAACGTCTAGAGCGATATCTATAATTAAGAAGTGGCCTCAACGTATTCGTGGAATTATTCTTTTTCATATAGACTCTAACTTCCAACCCATCAAGGCTCTCAGTCGTAAAGATGTAGACATTCACATCTTCTTCCCCTCTGCCAACACTATTCACTATATCCACGAAGTCAATTATCCATAGTATTCCGCACATCACATCAGCCTATCCCACCCTCCAAGACCCTAAAACGGTCCTTGTGTCCGGATACTTCGTTTTCTACGGTAGGCGAACCAGCCTCGCTACTCGGACGCATCACAATATCGCCTACAACCCACCTCCCACATTTACGAAATCTAAGGAATGCTCTCAACTTGGAACGCTACACGATACCGAAAACTTTATTATTGCCCAGAATATTGAGCAACATGATATGGTTCGACGGATCATACAGTTGCTATCCGATTCTAGTGTCATCAATCTCCAAAATGGAGCTCCGGGACCAATGGTCTCGAAATATACCGCGGGCCAGCGTGTGATAAGCCCATTTATAGATAACCAATGGCAAATAGATCTTGAGAATCAGTTCGATATAAGCCTAGCTTCCCTACAAGGCTTTATCGTTGATAACGTTGTAGGACCTGCAGATCCAAGATTATACAAGTCGTTCCGTGGTTCTGCTAATAAAACCGAAGAATCCATTTACCAGAACCAAGTAAATTCAATCCTCACAATGACTGAGTATCATAAATTAACACCTTGACGTTAGAAAATACGTACACGAGCATACACCAACTTCTCGGTCTTTGGCCTCTGCATTCCTTTCGGTATCGGGGGCCTTATAATCATTATTAACTATGAACTCGCGTGGCTTACTGAGCATATCCATGAACGTTTCCATGGCGATGTATATGCGGACTCGGAATGGAAAATCAACAGCACGCTCCAATTGCAACGCCTTGCACATGAGGAGCTTGGTCTAGGTCGTTGGGGGAACTGCAATGGGGATGTCCCTATAACATATGCTAGGGACCTCCTTGGCGTGGTTGATACTGGGGATACGAAACATCTTAAGTTGATATTAATAGAGGATAGTGGGTCTGAGGATCAGGATCTTGGCTGGGCTTGAGGGACTTGGGATTAGTGGAAGGGGAAATGGAGGTTTCGTGTCTAGGGATGAGTGTAGTGAGAGTTTGAGATTTGAGGTGGCGGGATCGAGGGTTTTATTGGACGAGGAGTATGTGTAGCGGGGAGCGGGTTGAATGGTTTTGGGTCTGAAGAAGCTGGGTAGCTAGGAGGTGGAGAAGATGATTTTCCACTTTCCACAGACATAATAGCCTGGTAGTGGGATCTTTTCGGATTGGATATTGTGGTTCTGGTGTTGGATGTGGAGCTTGGCATTCGGTGTGTAGTTGAATATGAAGTGAAGAATATGCTTGGATTTAGATGCAAGGAAGTTGTGCTTCTAGATCGATCCTACAATTTATCACTTCAACAAAACGGGGAGAGGGGAAAGTTTGAGCAAGATGAAAGGGGATGGCTTAGTTTGGGGAAGCTTGCGTTTGGTATGCTAGAATACGGAGATTGGATCGGAGCGGTTTATATGGTGTTTTATTGAGGAGTTGATGGTCGGTAGCTGATTAAGTTACTCTGGGAGATGTTTGGAGAATAACATGGCCTATTACACTCGAGTCATGGACGTAAATGGGATAGAATAACTGCATCGACATGAAAGTCATGGATCAGCTCCTATGATCGACTCTGTTAGGGGTGGTTGGTAGAGTGAGTGGATATGCTAGACGAGACCAATGTGATAGGAAAGTACCATGTGGAGTGGTGTATTTGTTTAGAAAGTTTGACTTTAGACTTCTCATGCTAGGGTGCCTTGGACCTTCATGGCTATTGGAGTATTTCGCGGGTTCATGGAATCGAGGGATTAAAGATACTACTGTGATATGCAGTACTAATGACTAATGCCGTTTATGAAAGAAGTGGATTATTATAATACATTTTGCTTGCGATGAAATGAGCATTGAAAGGTTTATTCGACTCTAAGTTGGTAATAAGTGGAGCGACTAAATTGAGAGTCCAATGAAATAATCATGTCGTTACTATTAAGGTAATTATATTGCACCTGGATGGCTTCCCCGTGTATACTTAATCATTCTTTCCTGGAGCTTCACTGAAGTGGCTATCAGACAGTTTACAAGGAATAGAGTCTAAATTTATGTAGTAGAGGAGCAAATGGTGCGCATCGCGTCGCATTCATCGTCACTGCTACCTTAAAACATCTGGTTAAAGCAAAGGCTGTTTTGGCTGTGGAGGTAGAGTGCGATCGAGAGGATTCGGAAGTGGAAGGGTAGGGTAGTGATAGTACTCTAGTGTTATTTTGATATTTCTCATTTTGGTGGAGCTATAGTAGATATATAATGCTATAGGATGCCCTGATATCTTTCCTACGAGATGATACACACCGTTCATTATTCACTGGCGCAGCGAATCGGAAATGCGATATCAACACTCAGGGAGGCATTATTTGGAACTAAATGCTCCAATGGTTAAGGCAGACACCCTCAATTCCCAATCCCAATGCCTTCAAATGGTATTCAACGAAGCTTAAGACGTTTCTGAGTCTTTGCTTAATAATTGAGAGCTTGTCAGTCGTGTGGATAGCTGTTCGAAGCATGATTAGTTATTCAGCGTGATCTGTTCTACCGCGAAGGCACGCCTTAGATATCTAGGGCAAATCCAAGTCATCAATATCGAAAGCCTGTGATACACAGCCCCGTAACTTCCAGAGAAGAACCAATTAACTTCAACTCGGCTCCAAGGCAGACATAGGCTACGGCTCGCAAAGAACCCAGCATTCACACGAAAGCGCACATCCTCCCAAAACACGATACCGATAACTTCAGACATCCCAAGCAAATCCCAAGGCCCACCACCCAAGAGACACAAGTTCCTAGAGTATACCATTCTCTGAAAATGGAACATTGCGAAGAGCGGCGGAGCAAAGTCAAAATGGAGCTGACTCATGCGTGCAGGCCTCCAACCTTGAGACCGGAGTCACATAACGTACATACGCGTTTTCACCCTTGTTTGGAAAGATATCATCCCTGAACATACAGTCGGAGAAAATATAAGTAGGGCTGCAGGGATTAGGATGGAAAACGGTGAGCTGCGTTTCCCGGTTCGGGTGTATTGGTTGCCTGAATGATTGATCTAGGATGTAGGTCTTTGCTTTTTGTGACCCATGGGGAACCTTGCTAATTCACATGGTCTCTGCATTCGGTTGTTTTGGCTGCGGCGTAGTTCAGACTTAAAATCTATATTTGTTTTACGAAGGCTTGGGGTGCAGGATGCTATGGTAGTTTTTCTTTTCACGTTTAACGAACACCAAGTTAACTTGAACATGGAATTTATCCGATTGGGTGGTTCGTTCGGAAGGCGCAGTTTCAGAATGGTTTCGGTCGAGAGTCGTATTATTAAGACATGCGTTTCAATTATTTCCGTGGTAATCTGATTATATACTCGGGGTCATGTAGCATAATCCACAAAGGGCCGAATATGCGAGTTTGAGGCTTTTCACTTCAGTTCCACACACACTCACGATGTGCGACCTTCTTCAATTTTTCATGTGAAAGTTCATGAAAGTGGAGAGAAATTCCACCATCCTTCATAAGCTTACTTCGAGTCCGGTGTATACGAAACAGCGATAAGAGATAAGAGGTCTTCTCATCGAGATCCAACCATACCTCGCATTCCAAGAACCCCTAGTCTGGACATAAAGCGAATGTATAAACCCCAGCCAATATGATCTGATCCGAGGCTTCCGTGGACCAAAAACCCATCACCCTTGACCATGTAAAAGAAAGGCGCAGGAACAAACGTCATTTAGGCGTATGTGAGACCTGCAGAGTCGAAGGTGAGACTTACTGGGTTGGGAACTAGGGAGGAAGAATGGACTTTTTTGAAGGAGTTGGGGGTCAGAACTTTATGTTGGTGTTGTTTGCCTTACGCGGGTTTGTGGACAGGCCTTACGCTAAACTTAGAGTCTGACACCGGAAAGGGTTGATGTGTGAGAGTGGATCGTGATGGGTTATTCGCCGGACATGATTGTTTGAACGCGATTGGTATCTTACCAAGCCGTGTCTTAGCTTGTTAATGTGATGAAGTGGGTATGAGAAGGCAAAATACGATACCTTAAACGGAAAATGAGTGGATGTCTACTGTGTCTCGCGTACCTCTTGACTATCTTATCGCGAAAGTAGAAAGTCTCGCTGTTGGTTATCATGGCGCAGGTCTATTGAGTTCGATACTCGTATCCTAAGGACGCAACTTGGATGGCCTGATGAAAAATCATGAGGATGAGAGACACGTCATCATACAGATACTGTGGATGAAGTGGGAGCAAAGCAGAACCAATGTCTTTCCCGAGCTGCTTTAAGGCAATGAGTTAGATTTCGCTGTGTAGATGATGGAATGCCTGAAAGAAAACGGACGCTATAGCTGTGTATTAATTTGAGCTCATGTAGAAGTAAGAAATTAATTGATAAGCTTGTAGGATGTTGCTCATGGAAATTGTGAGCAAGTTTTAACGACACGTGATCAGATCATTCACTGCGTGTAAACAAATATCACGTGCCTCACCACACACATTTTGAACAATCTAGCAAACTACCCTTTATATTTGATGTATTTTCTCCTGTTTTCCAATATAGCCATGGTAGATACGGTATAGTGGTCGCACCGCTTGAGTCCCGTTAAATAAGTCGCTAGTTGGTTGAGAATGTCCTAAGTTCGAGTCTCGTGTGCGACGATTCTGTATCTTTAGAGCCATAGATGTACATTTTTGGTCCAGTTTCTTAATTTTCATTTCTTTTCCCCTCTACAACATGCATCAACCCCAAATTTAAACGGAGAAATACTGTGATAATTTGTTTGCATTTCAGATACTAAGACATATATTTTACTTTTCGTTGAATTGTAGCCAATTTTCCCAATTTGAAGTACACCAAACCTTGTAAACAATCTTTACGAAAGCCCTTTACCCATCTACTCATTCTAGACGCCATCGCAATGACCAAGCCACCGAAATTCTATCGAAATCTTTACAAAACCATCTTACGCTGAAACCAAGAACGATGAGAAATACTTCATAATGGTTTTCGAGTCTTCTGGCCAAGCACTAGTACCAACGATCAGATCTGGTCGTACGATAACCACTGCACCCCTGGCATGGTTGATTGCGTAGTGATAGTGAGCATCTTCGTCTGGTGCACGGTCATCATAGACGACGGTTGCAACATCGCGCAAGTTCTTCAAGTCTGGACCACTCAAAAGCTCTTCAGCTTCATATGGAAGTGCCTTGGTAACAAGAACAACATTGAATCTCTTGTTGCCTCCGAACTTGTCGTAGAATCCTCCCCAAGCGAGGCCCTGGTTCGATAGACGAACGAGTTTCTCGCGTACAGGGCCCTGCAAGTCAGATCCGAAGACAAGGATGTTGAACTTCTGAAGGCCTAGCATGGATTCATACAAGTAAGAGGTGCGACCAGTGGAGAGGCCGACTCTGGGGTTTGGTGCCCTGACGCCGTTCCAGACGCTGATGGGGGTCTTTGCGGAGTTGCTGTGGTCTTTCCTTGCGGGACTGAGTACAGTATTGAGGACAGGGGCTCCAATTCCTTGCATGAATTTGGGGATTCTACCGAAAAATACCCTCATCCATTGGCGGGCCTCATCCTCGGTTGCGCCAATCTTGGGAAGTACTTCATCATGGACTTCCAACTCGTCGCCGAGTCCTCGAAGGGAGGCTAGAGGAAGGTCCATGTTGACGACGAATCGCATCAATGCTCCAGAGAAGCGAATGACACGGTTGGCGTAAAGTCGTCTTTCACTATCATACGTGGAAAGGAGTGCTTGGGGGTCGGCAACTCCGTTGAGAGCCATGCCTAATTTCCATGAAAGATTAGCTGCATCGTAGACGGATGAGTTGAAGCCAAAGGCTCCGAGAACCGAGTGCACGTGCCTGTGGAGAGCGGTTAATATGCATGACTATGTAAGATTCAGGAGACTAGGGTAAGCTTACGCTGCATCACCTCCAATATGGACTCGCTGATCTGGTGTTGAGAAGGCTCGAGCAACGCGTTCGTTTACTCGCCAAACTGCAAACCAGCTCATTGGTCCTCCGAAGTCAATCTTCCACTGACCAAAGATTTTCTTCAGGGTCTCCATGGCCTCTTCAGGGCTGATGCCGTGATCATGGATCTGCGTCTCCCCAACGCTAGAGTTGTTTTCTCTCTTGCGCCTCCTGGCTGCGGAAACTTGGTCTGCTTTTTCTGGTGGAACTTGCACGTAGAACCTCACAACTCCTTGTTCTCGAGGGACCATGATGCAACCACCAAATTCCTCGCTAATGACCATACTATTCACGGTTTAGTTGGGTGTCAAGTAACCCTTATGAAGAAAGTCTTACCTGAAGTCAAGAATGTGCGGGTAGTCAGTCTTGGGCTGGAAATCCATAATGGTCCAGAAGCAATCCGTGGCCAAACCATCGAATGGCATTCCCATCAATTCGCGAATACGGCTTGCAGCTCCATCGGCTCCAATCAAGTACTTGGCCTTGACAACCTCGTCTTTGCCTGGCTGCATACCAGAAACCCAGGCAGTGACTGGGTGCGACTCGGTTGTATCTTCAGAAACTTGGAAATCGGTCACGGTTGTGCGTCGCTCTACTAGTACTTTGTGTCGCAACAGGTCGCGAATGTATACCTTCTCGATCTGTCCTTGAGTGGCTACGTGATTGCCACGGTACCGTGAATCGGACTCCAAAACATAGTTATGGACCATCTTGACCCCGTTACGGTGGATAATGAGTTCATTGATTATTGGACCCTCCTCTGAGATCTCGTCCGCGATACCCCAGGCGTTGAGGAATTCCAGTGCACGAGGTTGTACGGCATCGGCACGGCCTGAGTGGCAGGGACCTTCGGCCTTATCTGGATATATATGGTGAGTTATGAAGATGTGAGTGCGCAAAGGATATAAACATACCAACTATACGGAAGGAGATGCCCTGACGTGCCAGACCCATGGCCATCGCCAAACCAAAAGGACCAGCTATTCTACAAGTCAGTATACCATAGTAAAAACACCTCATGTATACTTACCACCACAGATGAGTACATCAACCTCGCTAGATGGGTTGAACCAGGACGGTTTGGTCTCCAGTCCCTCAGTGCCATTGTAGATGCTTGGCCAACTCCTCAAGCTAAAGATACCGTGCTCATTGCCTACTGTTGATGTAGGTTTCTCGGCTGGCTCTGGAACGACATAGTGGGCATCTTCTCCACGTTCCGATACAAAGTAGTTCTGGTCGGCCCAAGCCGGAGTCGGATTCGGCGAGGGAGCAGTGATGCCACGCTGCCAAGTGAACGGAGGTGCCGAACGAGCCATTGGGTACTTGGATTCTTGGGTAAGTGAATTGGTAATGTGATGTGACGAGTCGTATTTTGGGCAGAGAGGGCGAAGTCCAGTCTTAACGAGTCTTTACTGCACATTTAGCCGCAGCAGGGAGCTTATATCGCAGCCTGGAGCGTGAGGCATGATCCCCAGCATGCATGCAAGAAGCTACTTACAATAGAAATGGCAGGATCTCAAGTCCGGGAGTATCCTGGAATCATCGTGGCTAACCTCCCGACGGTATCATCTCCGGTGGATGACATGGCCCGGGCAGGATGACCCGGCCGTAGGAAACCCCCGTAGGATTCCCGAGTAGGTGTGGCTGCTTTTTGGCGTCAACATGCTTGACCGCATCCCTTCAGGGTATCAGGATTTAAGCTGGTGTGCCTGCGCATGCATGCATTGGCTGTGCAGATATGTGGAGAACCCTCAGGTTTCACGAGAACCTTGGAAGTACATTATACGGAAGACCAACATTCACTACGGAGGGCGATATGTGCCAGGATGTCAGTTTGTGCAACCACACTCCTAGAATCTCAATAATTTTTCAGCCGACCACTAAATCTAGTGAAAAGGAAGAAGTTCATCGAAACAGGTCTAAATATCAAGCTGCAAAAATACAATCAATATACAATTTTTATTTCAATTTATATATATTTAAGTCTCTCTCGCATTTAGTTACTATATTAGGCGTTTTTTTAAGATAAAGTTTTTTAAATTTCAATCATCTTACTATACCAGTGTAATATAGATAAGAAAGCTTACATTTACTCGGTGGTACGTATACCCATGGGGTGAGTAAAACCCCCAGTATGCCAATACCCACGTAAGCAGCAATAGCAGAGAAGAGAGCAGGCGTTGGGGACTGAGACTTGAGTACGCAGGATCGCAAACTTAGACAAGGACAATCACTCGCTACTTGGAACGAGTCAGCTTACAGGCTAAATCTACGGTCGCAAGCTGTAGACGCTTCAAGACAAGTCGGAAAGGCTTATAATTTGATCTCAGAGCCCTCGTAAACCTCGTAAACGCCTATCACCCAAAGAGGGATTGGCAGTGGTCCGTTCGTCCCCAGAGAAGATTCGACGAGAAACGCATGGGCCTTGCTCAGCCCGTTCAGGTCGTCCCCACGTCAGAGGCTGTCGTGCAGTGGGGGCGGAGGGCTGGGCTGGTCCTTTTAAGATTAACGTTCAACTCTGGTGCATCTTGCAATAGTATAACGTGCCGTTCCCATCTTCATCTTCTGCAGTAATGCTCGATTCATGAACCGCACCATTGGCGATATACTTCTCTTGGCCATTACACATTGAAATTATCCTCCCTCCCCTCCAAGTCCTTCAAACATACACACGTACCATGACAAGCTCTACGCCGCCCCGACAGCCCAAGCTGCGATGCAGTTGTGATAGATGTGGTGCCGCAAAGCTCAAGTGTGATCGGGGCCAGCCTGAATGTGGGCGCTGTCTTTCCCTTGGTCAACCTTGCGTCTATGGAGTATCACGCAAGTCTGGAAAGCCACCACGGTCGAGACCAGCCGATCCTCCTCGATCAGAGCCTTCATTTGTACAAAACGAACATCCTGTTGCGATGGATGTGGACAAGATTGGCGATGGCGGGAGTAACCGTGGCAGTGTTGTCATGACTCCTCCTGGGTCGTTGCCGCGGGTCAACTCAAACAGTGCGCTCCGGGATGCAGTAGACGACAATACTCATAACCTCATGGCGGGCGTCGACTCGGCAGATCCATATAATAGTCTCCTTGCACCGTCACTTGCCACTTTCACGACCCTAGACTTCGACGATTGGGTCTTTCCGAATCACTCTGGCGACAACCTATTAGGAACTCCAGCAACAGCGCCCATGACATGGCCAGAAAGTGGGGTTCACTCCACTCCCGCAGCCATAAAGCCCACGGCGGCACAGCCAGCCGATCAGAACACATATATGGACGGCAGTTCACTGCCGGGGAATGGGGGTCATGACTGCCCACGGGAAGCCTACGCCGTATTGGGCAGCATATCATTCCTTAACATCAACCACATGGCGTCTGTACCTGCATCCACAGTGCCACTCGACCATGTGCTTCGCATCAACCGCGAAGCTTGCGAGCGCCTTACCCGTCTTTTAACCTGCCCCTGTGCCAGATCGCCGCACTTGGCGATGTTATATGCATCTATATTCTCCAGGATATTGATCTGGTACCAACAAGCGGCTGGATGCACCCAGAGCACATCGTGGGGTCCCGCCGCCACAGCCTTGGATACGGCATTACGTAGCGGGTCCACGTCCTCGGCCGCGTCAACAACATCTACGTCAGGATCTTCACCCTGGTCGAACGCAGCAGTTAGCAGTGTAAATACAAGTTGCACAAGTACTCCGACGCTATCCCAGACAACTGGGATAGCGGTAACACCAACACAGATGGCGATAGGATCCTTTAACATCGATGATCAGCGTGTACAGGCTGCCCTCAAGATTCAGTTGGTTTCAAGTGAGATGAGAAGGGCAGGTTGCGTCATCGATCTTTTTACTTCAGAGAGCAGCAGTGGCCAGTATTATGCCGGTGCTGATGGGTTTTCTTTTGGCGGCGTTGATAGTCTTTACAGGAGTTTGAGCGCATGGTTGCGAGGTGAACATTCCAGGATAGCGGGTATCATGAGATCGAAGTTGAGTGAACTGAACGAACTTAGCGATAATTACACCCTGGATTCTTGATAGTCGTAGCTTCTGTAGCGTTATACCTCCATTGTTTAGCGATTTAGATCAGTTTATTCATGCCTAAGGTTGAATCATCCATATGAATCTATCTATCCCCTTTCGAGCTAGCTTGCATTTCCAATTTGCCTGTGCCACAACACCAACCACCTAAGCCCCCCTTACATAAGTCTACAGTACCACGTAACCCATAACTCCTAAAGGCTTGAAAGCAACTCTAATGACCCTTGAATCCATCAGCCCATCTGGGAATCGCGCCCGAACATAAAGACAACACCATTCCTACGCTAATTTAGATCTGCCACTAGGGCACCACAGATCGGCACGTACTAGTGCACCGCCTACCTTCCTTCAACTTCCAAGGTTCCAAGGTTCCTGATCGGCCGTATTGAACAAGCGCACACCTTGTTTCGACTCCACATCATCTTCCATTCACTTACCATAGCTCCTCAGTACTGTACCATCCCATCAGCATCGACCGTCACCCCCCTGAGCTCGTAGCCTTCCTTCATCGCAGTCTGCCACTGGTCTTTGATGAGCTGAACCCTCTCTGCGCTCCTTGGGATGAACCTAGCACCGAATGGCTTGGGAGTAGTGAATCCTGCGTCAGGGTACGCGTTATCACTCAAGTCCATCTTCGCCTCGACACCATCAACGATTGGTGGTCGGATTTCAAAGGCCCACATCATGTTGGCAAGCGCAATGTCAAGCGAGTTTTCAGCCAACCGAGCACCAGGGCATGTTCTTCTGCCCGTACTGAAAGTGAAGTGGTCGCGCTTGTAGGGGTCGCTCATGGCTGCGTACTCAGAACTGTACAAGTTGTGGTCGAGGTAACGTTCTGGCATGAATTCGAAAGGGTTCTCATAACGCTGAGGATCATAGTGCAGATAAGCCGTGTTGGTAAGCAAGACAGTTCCCTTAGGGATCACGTGGTCCTTGTACACAACATCATTGTCGGTGAAGTGCCTGATGCCTGGGGCAAGAATGGGGTTCATGCGAAGCATTTCCTTGACACAAGCTCGAATGTAAGGCAGGTCGCGCATATCCGTAAACCTAGGAGTACGATTGGGACCCACAACGCGCATAAGTTCTTCCTGGGCGGCATCTTGGACACGCTGGTTTGAAGCCAAGTGTAGAACCAGACTGTTCAACGTGGCAGCTGATGTTTCGAAGCCAGCTTCGACAAGTCCGCCAGCAACCCAAGCCAAATCTTCATCGCTGAGACCTTGGGAGTACCACGATTGCTTGCTTTCCAGGATTTCGCGTCCGAAACAAGCTGGAGCCCGACCTGCTTCGAACTGCTTCTCCAGTCGTCGCCAGAGGTTCATCTTGATCTCGAGGACCTCCGCGGCACCCGCCTTGGCTTCGCGACGTCCGGGCTGAAGCCACTCTGGGAGGCGTGCAAAGGGAGGGATTTCGTCAACGAGGAATGCACCCGGCTTCGATGTTTTTCTGAGAATTGCTTGGCTTCGGATAGCGTTATGCACATCTGGATGGTCGAAAGTCTTGACGCGGAAGCCGAATGTGTTGGTCATGATAATGCTGAAAGCGAAACGACGCATATGCATGTAGAAGTTGCGCTGATTATCGTTATCGGTAGCCAGCTCGAATAGGAGCTGCTTGGTCTCGAACTCCTGGCTTGGGACGAATGTGGTGGTCATGGGGACTGAAGTGATCTGGCGCACCACAGATCGCTGCGCGCGCCAATGAGGTCCGTAAGGCATTGTGGGCATACGCATACCTCCGGTAACGACATCGTGTCCTAATGGAGATGGTGCTTTCGAAGACGTGCTCACAGCTTGCTTCTCGAGAATTTCTCTCACCGCCTCAGGTGAATTGATAACGACCCAGTTGTACCAGCCAACCCGGATTTTGAAAAGATCGCCATATTCTCCAGCCCACTTCCGGAAGACAGCTGGAGCTCTGGATGGTAGCTTGTAGCCGACTCCAATTATTGGGTACCCTTTCGGTCCCGGAATGGTGTCCAGCCTCCGGTCACGGCGTAACCATGCTGTAACTAACGCCGCAGTGCTGAGAAGTACGGCAAGAACTGGGATTCGATGACTCTGGTAAAAAGCTAGAATTTGCTCCATCTTGGGTTTCTGGCGAAGCAATACTCGATGAGGATACACCTAGCGCGTCCCATCCTTAATGAATGCTCAGAGGAAAGCCAAGCAAAGCTTAACAGGGGCCAAACGATCACAGTCGGGGTATGACCGGGAGATAAGCCTGCGGCTAGGGCATCAGCCTCACCGGAGCCTGGTACACATTGCGTTATTCATAGACGGGAGCTAGGCAAGCTTGACTCGCCGATCCAGTGATCCCAGGTCGGGATGATGGGAAGCAAGGTTTGCTTACCTGGCCAATCGGGTGCAACCTTTGACCCCCGACCATTCGCTTGGCTAGCAGACTGGCACCTAAAATATCGGTCCGGAATCCTAACGGATATAGTGGGTCATCCTAATTGCCGCATATGGCTAGGGTATCTGTGAAACAATAATCCTCTCTTTCTCGACGCTGTTTCTCCCATTGCTAAGCATAATGACGAGAGTAACAACACCGAGTCGAATGTTGAAGACTGCGATTTTCACCGAAGTGCGCGCGGATTTGAAGTTTCCGTTGTCGTCTTCTCCGGACCCCATTCCACTTACATTCCCCTTCATTTCGCTCGAGTTCGACGAGAGTTCCTCCTGGTCTTGTTTCCAAGTTCCTAGTCGAATTTGACCTTAGCATATCTCTCAAAATGCCAATGGAAGAGATAGAGTTACGTACCAGAGGGCAAGAGCCACAAGAAGAAGTGCAACCAGCACCTCCACCTCCGGGCCCTCCTGCACCACCAACATATCCGTCTACGTTGGTGTTTAGCATCAATCTTTTTGCACTCTGTATATCTACCTTTTTAGTTGCTCTCGATAACACCGTCATCTCGACTGCTATCCCACGCATTACAGATCAGTTTAATGCTTTGGGGGATGTTGGATGGTACGGTTCTGGTAGGTTACTCCCTTCATCTCTCGCGCTATAGAATCATAAATATTAATTCTCTTTCTATAGCATACTTTCTCACGACATGTGCCTTTCAACTTCCTTTTGGAAAGCTATACCGCTACTTCAATCCAAAATGGGTCTTCCTTGCTTCACTCTTCTTGTTTGAGCTAGGATCACTTGTTTGCGGGACAGCGCCGTCGTCGATTGCTCTTATCATAGGAGTATGTATTCAGATTTCCCTAGATTGATGAAAGATAGATGCTAACATCTTCCTCTAGCGTAGTATCGCTGGTGGTGGAGCTGCAGGAGTGTTCACTGGCGCTTTGATCATCATTGCGCACACTTCACCTATGGAAAAGCGACCGGTTTGGCAGAGCATGCTCAGTGGAATGTTTGGCATTGCCTCAGTCGTTGGGCCGGTTGTGGGTGGTGCATTCACTGATCATGTGACCTGGAGATGGTGTTTCTTCATCAATCTTCCCCTTGGGTCAGTATTTTCATCCCTTTATCTTTCCCTGTATGTATGACTAACCTGAACCAAATGCAGGGGTCTCACAGGAGCCATCGTTCTCTTCTTTTTACATATCGCTACTAATACTAGCATCAAGTATCAAACTCCTCTGCAGATAATCTGGAGTCTGGATCCTATTGGGTTTCTTCTCTTTTTCCCCAGTATTATCTGCCTGTTCCTCGCTCTCCAGGTATGCATGCTTGCTCTGTGTTACTCTGTGTTGCTTTACTGACTTTTAACAGTGGGGAGGTACTACTTATGGGTGGAGTGACAACCGGGTGATCGCCTGTTTCGTGGTCTTTGGTGTAACCCTTATCGGCTATGTGAGCGTCCAAATTTGGCTCGACGAAGGAGCTACGATCCCACCTCGTATCGCAAAGCAGCGCACAATTTGGTCTGCAAGCTTGTTCGCCTTTCTTCTTACCGGTGGCTATTTTATGTACATCTACTTCATGCCCATTTATTTTCAGGCCGTTAAGGGAACGACCGCTTTGCAATCCGGTATCGACAATGTCCCCCGACTCCTCGCAAATGTTCTCACTGTCATTATTTCCGGTATTGGCGTCAGTTACATAGGATACTTCAATCCTTTTATCTACGCAAGCGTCGTTCTCGCCTCTATAGGGTCAGGTCTTCTGACAACACTTGAACCCGACTCCCCTGCCGCCAAATGGATAGGATTTCAGATTCTTTATGGTATTGGTTCCGGAATGGGTTTCCAGCAACCACCGAATGCAGCCCAGGCAGTCCTTCCGTTCAAAGATATGCCTACCGGTATTGCCATTACGCTATTCTTCCGAAACTTCGGCGCTGCACTCTTCATCAATATTGGCAATAGTGTGCTTAGTAGCGAACTCTCCAGTCGCCTCCGAGATGCTGCTCTTCCTGGCGTTAACCCTGAGGCGGTGACTGAGGCTGGTGCTACGGCCTTCCGGAGTATCGTCCCTGCGGAGTCACTGGATAGAGTCATACAACTTTACAACGATGCTTTAATGCAAGTATTCCAGATTGGCCTCATTATCTCCTGTTTGTCTATTTTTGGCGCAATCTTCATACAGTGGAAGAAGATGAGAACGGGGAAACCACCTCCAAAGCCAAGTGACAATGCAGGGGTTGAGAAGGCTGCAAATGGGTCATCTGGAGCTTCTCAGGCCCAGTCGAGCCAAATCTCTCAAAAAGATTCAGTCGCTGATGGGCCCGAATCGTCAAAGAGTTCCCAGCATGGAGGTTCTTGATGGACCACAACATATAGATGCATATGTTACTGGCTATGGATTAAGAAGATTATTGGCTTTTTCTGGATTGCACAGAATGAATTGAATGACATGTACGATAGGATTTAAGAAATGGGTTTCAATGATTGGTACTCAACATAGGTGACAAGACATTATGGAAAACTATAGATTGAACGTTTTTGGTAGATCAGTCCAATATTACACGGAGATTACGAAGACACCAACATGACCTTAAGATGTGATCCGGACAATTTCCATTGCAGAATGAATTCTTTCCCTTTTTTTTTGATATGCACCAGATCAAAAAGAGATATGCAGGTTCCCCAAAGTTTGTTGAGGAGGTTTGTTCTAGACTGAGCCGATAGTCGTCGTCACATCCGGTGAGAAGGTAACTTAGGATGCACGATTGACACATTTCACATACAGCTGTTAACAACTCAATTACGCATCTCGTATGCAGATTGAGAATGTCGTTGAGATAGCCAAGTGTTACGTCACCAATCGGATGAAGGGGCAAAACACCAACACGAGAATATTGCACTCTTAACTTTGATTGACTCAACGTTTCATATGATAAGACTTTGTGGTTCTGACTGTATCCCATGCTTAGCAACAAACAAGGACGAGGTATTCGGGGTTGTTTGAGAAGCTTCAACTGAATGATTCACATTTCAGAGCGTGTGAGATTGAACGAGTTATCACGATGGAAATGGTGGTTAAGATAAAACAAACAAAGCACATAATACGACCAATTACACCGAATGAGTGTATTAGGTGCACTTCTCGATAAGCGTGCAACGAATCGGAAACGAACTCAGGTCCTTGCCGGGTAATTAGCACCCTTAGAAGAGCAAATGAAAGCATAGCCCTAGGGAGGATTCTCTCGAGCTTGCGAATCAATAATGAGGTAATCACCGGATAGACCCGAGTATTGGGAGTGTCGACTAATCTCCCAAAAGGGCGATGAGACAAAATCTGCATGGTACATACATACAATCTCATGCAGTGTGAGTACACGAAATGTCCTACAGCGCAGGGCTTTGAATTCTGGGACTTCAAGCATGTCGGGGACCGAAGAATAAGCTTGAACCTTGGTTGCTATGCGGCTTGGAATCATGGTTATGGTGTCCATCATTTTCCACATGGACTCGTTTTCTAGAAACAGGTGTTGGGTCGGACCAACCATGGTAATGGGATCGCCCCAATTGCTCAGGATGTGTCTCGTGGGAACTCGTGCGGACCTCGTGGTCCCCTTGTGCTTGTCGTCGTTGGGGTTGGGATATGTAATGTAGATAATCATAGTATACCCATTTACCTGGATTGGAAATTAAAGTTATTCTGGATCGCAACAACGCCGCGGCGCCCGCATACATTCACTGGTGATTACAAGCTATCCATGTAAAAGAAATTGCCTCGGCATACCAGCTCGCGATCGTCCATAAAAAAAATAAAAATTAAGTCAGCCGCGGCTATGATGAAGTAGCAAGCTCCTTCAACCGCAGCATATGCGGCCTTCAAAAACGCCAGCCGCAAGCTTGGACCGTGATGGTGTTGCTGCCTTGCTCTCCAATGAGCTTTACATGGTCATGTATACACAACCTAAGACACCATACCTACTTCCAAGGTTTTCCCATCTACACCTCCGGCATCGGCGATGCCAACTGGTCAGTCACAGCATCGAAGCACCGCATAATGTGTGAGCGGGATATGCGGGGATATACCAAGGGTAGGCGGCGAACGCCGGGGGCTGAAGGGGCAAGGCGGTGGACGTTGAAGAGAGTCTCCAGCCTGTTATCGTATTCCGGGCATAGGACATGTTGTTGGTTGGGATAGGTGGGATCGATGCAGATGCGATGCGATGCGGTGCGGTGCGGACTTTGTTTGCTTTGCTTGCTTTCTTGGTGGTAACGATGACCCAAGACTGAATACGATTCGAAGGTGTTGGTTGTTGTGGGTGTGGTTGCTAGTGCGGTTTTAGACTGGCTTTGTACTTGTACCGAGCCGTAATTAACACGAGATACGGGCTTTTGTGTTACTGCTGGGCGAGAATGATTTCGGGAGCATGCAGGAACGTTGTGCAGATTGTTATGGCGCTAGGGAATTGTATTGAAACGGGTATTGGGTTGAGTAAGCAGGAGGCTCTGAGGGTGTGTGGACTCAGGAATGACTTATGGTGGTAGAACCTAGATCTATTATAAAAGTATATTATGAAAAGTATAGCTTTGCTTAAAAGGTATTATAAAATAGGAAGCCTAAATATCTATATTATTTACTTAGATTAGCAAGAAAACACACACTATTTAAAAGAGACAGTACCTAATTAGTACATACAATTCCAAAAATATAACTAAAAAAGGGAGTTAATTACTTAGTTAAATAGTTTTTCTTTAAAGAAATATCAATCCTTATACAATATAAATCAGATTGGATTTACAATCTTTCACTGATTATTAAGTGTATTTTTGTAAGCTGACAGGTACAAACTCCTATTAATTCTTCGACCATTCGCGCAGTTTGCGCCAAGAATTCCATGCATGCACGCCTGGACCTTGTCAGATTCAGGTCGACCTCGTCCGGCCAACCCATTGACTCGGTGTCTCCTTCCTTATCTGGGCCCCTGCCACGACCCTGGCTACTTGTTTAGGCCTGCTCACATCCTATCCAGCCCTCCGGGCGTTCGGGGGAACAGAGTACTAACGGGTGAGGCGTACTGACACTGAACGACATTGAACGACACTGACATCAGCGGGACGACTTCGTGGCTGAAGCGTTGAGTACTCCGGTTACACTACCGACAGCCTGGCTCCTGTCTTGCAACCTTGTTTTCCACGTGTGGGCCATCCGAAGGCTGCAACAACACTGACCTCGATGGCGATGAAGATGATCGCCAACGTGAGCATGCTCCCCCACCTCCTATCCAATTCACCGGCCTCTGGGTACGTACTGCACGTACGGTGCAATACCACTGGGAATCCCCGAGCTGGAGCTACAACCGCCGTCCATGATATTCACCGTATTATGACCACGGACCATCTCTAAGCATCAGTACTCGGGACAGGATGAGTTCGCAGCGCCCGTGGCTCGGGATACTGCTGTGCTTTCATTGAAACATTCACCCATTCTTTCTCCAGGCTGCCAAATATAACCTATCAGAGCTACACAGCCTGTGAATGTTTCTAATCATGGCAAGGGTGAACATTCAAGCCACGTTTGAGACCCCTGTAGTATGAAGGTTTCCCAGACCCGATTCGAAAAGCTGGGGAATGGGAATGGCATCATGGAGCATTAGCTTCCGCTGATGATGGAGTCTTTTCCTCCGTTGATGGAAGAGCATGAACACCATTTCAGATATATATACTGCCATCGCGCTAAGGTAGTCGACCATGTGAATGAGAAAGTCATCCATCTCGAGCAACTCTTTTCTTTATACAAGGCCTCATTCAAAGCCAGAAGATCAAGACATCGCGGATACATTTCATACTTTCTTTAATACCTTACCTTACCTTTACCTTTAGAAGTCACAATGGCGGACCAACTGAAGCTGTACCTCTTCGGAGATCAGACCTATGACATACAGCCACATCTTAAGGAACTTCTACGATACAGACACAACCCAGTCTTGGAAGACTTCCTCGTAAAGTCTTACGATGCCATTCGATCAGAGATATACAAACTCCCTCCTCAAGTTAGGGACGATCTTCCCCGCTTCACTTCCCTTGACGACCTCATCCAATGGAAGCAAAATGGGAAGCGATGTGTACCTCTAGACATGGCTGTTACTTGTATGTATCAGCTTGGCATGTTCATCAGGTAAGTCAAAGCCCACCCTATGGCTACTCCAGATCAAGGACTGAACATTTCTATAGCAAAGCCGATACTTCGTATCCTTCTGCAGAAAATGCACGAATTCTTGGTCTTTGTACGGGTGCCTTGGCCGCGGCCGCTGTCAGCTGCAGCCGTAGCACGCTCGAACTTATCCCAATGGCTGTGGAAGCAGTCGTTGTTGCCTTCAGGACAGGCATGCACGTGATTGACGTCGGAAGGCGAGTCGAAACCTCACAAGATGCTGACCAAAGCTGGTCATTGATTGTTTCTGGCTCGGCTGAAGTCGTACAAAAGTCCTACGAGAAGAGTGTAAGAGTCAACTTCAATTCCACATCGAGATGTCTTCAGTACCTAACCTTGTCCAAATAGATTCTTCCCTTGACCAACAGGCCCTACATCAGTGCCTACGCACCAAACAACGTCACCGTTAGCGGCCCGCCAAGCTCACTAGAGCAGCTGAGCAACTCCGAGAGCTTCAAGGACCTCAGGTTCAAGAGCATTCCAATCTACGGACCATACCATGCTCCCCACTTGCACTCCCAGGATGATGTCGAGGACATTGTGGGAGGTTTGGCCTCTGAGCGGGCGGCCGTCCGCCCCAACCAAATCCCCGTCTTCTCAAGCACTGGAGCTACGGTTGATGGTGGTAACTTTGAAACTCTCCTCATGGCTGCAGTCGGTCAAATCCTCCTCCAGCCAATCCGCTGGAACGACGTTCTGGAAAAGCTTCAGGGCTGGATCCAGAAAGCAGCACCGAAGGAGTTCAGTGTTGCTCCTATTGGAACCACTGCCGAGCAACTCATCTACACTTCGCTCAAGCAGACTTCTTTGAGCAACTTGTTGCCATCTCGTCCCCGCTCTCAAAGCAAGATTGAGCTTCTGGATGAGACTTCATCTGGCAACCCCAAGAAGCCTAAGCTCGCCATCATCGGTATCTCAGGACGATTCCCTGGTGCCAAAGATAACGAGGCCTTCTGGGATGTTCTCTACCAAGGGTTGGATATGCACAAGCCCGCCCCAGCTCTTCACTGGGATGTCAAGACCCACGTCGACCCCACTGGAAAGAGAAAGAACACCAGCGCAACTCCTTATGGCTGCTGGCTTGACGACCCAGCCGTGTTCGACGCACGCTTCTTCAACATCTCGCCCCGAGAGGCGCCTCAAATCGACCCTGCTCAGAGGCTCGCTTTGATGACCGCTTACGAGGCGATTGAACAAGCTGGTATCGTCCCGGATGCAACCCCATCGACCAGACGTGACCGAGTTGGTGTCTTCTATGGTGTCACGAGCAACGACTGGATGGAGACCAACAGCGCCCAAAACATCGATACCTACTTCATCCCTGGTGGAAACCGTGCTTTCATCCCCGGCCGAATCAACTACTGCTTCAAGTTCAGTGGTCCTAGCTATGCCGTCGATACTGCCTGTTCGTCCTCGCTTGCTGGTATCCACCTTGCATGCAACTCGCTCTGGCGCGGGGATATTGATACCGCCATCGCTGGTGGTACCAACGTCTTGACCAACCCGGACTTCACTGCAGGTCTCGACCGCGGACATTTCCTGTCGCGAACTGGAAACTGCAAGACATTTGACGACGGAGCCGATGGATACTGCCGTGGAGAGGGTATTGGCACGATTATCCTGAAGCGCCTGGACGATGCGATGGCTGACAACGACCCGATCTTGGGTGTCATCCTGGGGGCGGCAACCAACCATTCGGCTGAATCCGAATCCATCACTCGCCCTCACGCCGGAGCCCAGGCTGCCATCTTCAGCAAGATCCTCAACCAGGGCGCCGTCGACCCCTACTCGGTCAGCTATGTCGAGATGCACGGGACTGGCACGCAAGCTGGCGACTCGGGTGAAATGTCGAGTGTGCTTGAGACCTTCGCGCCTCCACTCAGCGCCGTCAAGAAGGGCAGGTCTAGCGAGCAGGCCCTTTACTTGGGTTCCGCCAAGGCCAACATCGGCCACGGAGAGGCTGCCTCAGGCGTCTCCAGTCTGATCAAGATCCTGCTGATGATGCAGAAGAACATGATCGTGCCTCACTGCGGCATCAAGACCAAGATCAACCACAGGTTCCCCACCGACCTCAAGGAGCGCAACGTCAACATCGCTTTGGAGCCAACTCCCTGGGAGCGGACTGCCGACCAGCCAAGGCGTGTCTTCGTGAACAACTTCAGCGCGGCAGGTGGAAACACTGCCCTCTTGATCGAAGATGCACCCATCCAGCAGAGCTACCTCACCGACAACGACGACCCGCGCGGCCCTCACGTCTTCGCTGTCTCGGCCAAGAATGGCGTCTCTCTCCAGGGCAACCTCAGGTCTCTGCTTGCGTTCTTGAAGCAGACCCCAGATGTTTCATTGAGCCAGCTCTCGTACACGACCACCGCGCGTCGCATCCACCACCAGCACCGTGTCATGCTCACTGGCGCGCGCACTGAGGACCTCTGCACCCAGATCGAGGCTGCCATTCGCGACCAGACCGGCATGACCAGGCCCAAGCATGCGCCAAAGATGGTCTTCGCCTTCACCGGCCAGGGAGCACAGTACCCTGGAATGGGCAAGCAGCTCTTTGAGAACTTCTCCGTTTTCCGCACTGAGCTCCGCCGCCTGGACCAGATTGGTCAGAACCTGGGCTTCCCGTCCGTTCTGCCTCTCATCAAATCTGAGGAACAGGATATCGGCCTCTTTGCTCCAACCGTTGTCCAGCTCGGAAACGTCTGCTTCCAGATTGCGCTCAGCAGACTTTGGGCATCCTGGAACATCTCTCCCCTTGCTGTTGTTGGACACAGCTTGGGCGAGTATGCTGCTCTCAACATCGCGGGTGTACTCTCGGATGCCGACACGGTCTACCTTGTGGGCAAGCGAGCTGAATTGCTGGAGAAGAGGTGCACGCAGAACACCCACTCCATGCTTGTTGTCAAGGGCGATGTCCCAACCATCTCCAACGTCCTCAAGAACTACCGGCATGAGATTGCCTGCATCAACTCTCCAGTTGAGACCGTCTTGGCCGGACCAACCGATGACATCTCTGACTTCCAGAAGTTGCTCTCCAACGCCGGGTTGAAGTCGACATTGCTCAAGGTTCCTTTCGCCTTCCACTCCTCTCAAGTCCAGCCAGTGTTGTCAGAGTTCAAGAAGTTGGCCGCCGGTGTCACCTTCTCCAAGGCTAAGATCCCAATCCTATGCCCCTTGGAGGGCACCGTCATTGGAGACAGCGGTAACTTCAGCCCTGAGTACCTTGCTCGCCACTGCAGGGAGCCTGTCAACATGATCGGTGCTCTCGAAAGCGCCTACAGCCAGAACATCATCACTGATGCACACACCCTTCTCGAGATTGGCCCACACCCGGCCATCTCTGGTATGGTTAGACCGGTTCTGGGACCACAGGTGACTTCTCTTGCCTCCGCCCAGCGTGGTCGGTCCACCTGGCAAGTTCTGGCGAACACCTTGAAGACCCTCTATGCTGCTGGTGCTGACATCCGCTGGTCTGAGTATCACCGTGATTTCAAGGCCGCTCACAAGGTCGTTCCTCTCCCCGCGTACAGCTGGGACTTGAAGGAATACTGGATTCAGTATGTCAACGACTGGTCCCTTCGCAAGGGTGATGCTCCATTGGTCATCAATGCTCGACCACTTGAGAGCACTACCATCCACAGGGTCGTTGAAGAGGAGGACCATGGCGACACCGCTCACATCGTCGTGGAGGCTGATATTCAACGAAAGGATCTCAGCCCTCTTGTGCAAGGTCACGAGGTCGACGGACTTCCTCTCTGCACTCCTTCCGTCTACTGCGATATTGCACTCACATTGGGAACTCATCTTCTTCAGCGTTACCGTCCAAACAAGGCTGAAAATCTTGTCGATGTTGCTGACATGGTCATCTCGAAGGCTTTGATTCTCAAGGAAAACTGCCCCGAGCAGCTTCTCCAGGCTCACGGTGAAGTGAACTGGAAGAACGACGCTGCCGCAGTCAAGTTCATGACTTTCGATAACAAGGGCAAGCTCCAAGAACACGCACGATGCGTCATCCGCTTCAAGGACAGGAGCATGTTGAAGAAGCTTCAGAACAACGCTGCAGAGATCAAGCGCAAGATGCAAGTCCTCCGCGACGGAATCGTCTCTGGAGAGTCTGCGCGCTTCAACCGTCCTATGGTCTACCGCTCCATTCGACCTCTCGCTCGTTTCCACGACGATTACCGCGCCATCGATGAGATTGTTCTGAACAGCAACACCTACGAAGCCTCGAGTCAGCTTAGCTTCGGCACCGTCAAGAGGGGAGGCACCTTCCACATGAACCCTGCTTTGATTGATTCGCTCACTCAATCTTGTGGATTCGCCATGAACTGCAATGACAAGACTGATCTTGAGACTGAGGTCTTCATGAATCACGGTTGGGGATCTTTCCAGGTCTTTGAGCCGATTGACTTCGACAAGAAGTACAACACCTACACTCGTATGGAAGAGGGAAGTGATAAGTTGTGGCACGGTGATGTCTGCATCTTTGATGGAGACAAGGTTGTCGCTCACTTTGGCCAGATTGCGGTCCGTACCTTTTCTTTATTTCCTTTCCATGATGAAAACATATACTGACATTTCCTTTAGATCCAAGGTGTTCCACGCAGGGTCCTCAAGGTCATCTTGTCCATTGAAGGTGGAAGCCGTGGGAAGCAACAAGCTGCACCAGTCAAGAAGGCTGCTCCAGCTCCTGTCAATGCTCCTGTCAGCGCTCCTGCTCTTGCAAAGGCCATCTCCACAAAGGTTGCAAAGACTCCTGCTCCGAAGGTTCTCGTTGCTGCACCAGCTCCCAAGACCTCTCAGGCACTCCAGATCATTTCCGAAGAAAGTGGTCTTGCTATGGAAGACTTGACCGACAACACCGTCTTTGGAGATGCAGGTATCGACTCGCTCCTTGGTCTGACCATCTCTGCTCGCTTCAAGGAAGAACTCGACATCGATCTCGACTTCAACTCTCTCTTCTATGAGTACCCCACCGTTGGCGATCTCAAGAAATTGTTGGGCGAGACAACCGTGACTGTGACTGAGGAGGCTAGGTCTGGCACTAACACACCTAGCGATACCACCGGGGAGAGTGGAGCCAGTTCGCCTCAATTCAATGCCACGGGAGCCACCACTCCTGTCACCGATGACGAACCTCTCGAGGCCGCTGCTCCCAAAGGATTCGACTTCAACAAGGCTCTTGCTATCATCTCAGAGGAAAGTGGTGTCGCCATGGAGGACCTCACTGATGACACCAACTTCGCTGACTCTGGTGTTGACTCTCTCTTGTCCCTTGTCGTCGTGAGCCGATTCCGTGATGAGCTTGAGTTGGATATCCAGCACGAGTCCCTCTTCTTGGAATGCCCAACTGTTGCCGACTTGAAGACTTTGCTCATGGGAGAGCCCGCCCCAGCCCCGGCACCAGTCGTCAAGAGCAAGCCAGCCAAGACCCTTGCTCCTACTCCTGCCCCAGCTCCGGCCCCAAAGCCAGCTCCTAAGCCTGTCGAAGCAGCCCCCAAGGCCGTTGCTAAGCCAGCCGCCAGCGAGCCAGAAACCCCTTCTCTCGCCGCCCGCAAGCAAGCCGTCGATGAGCTCGTCAAGAAATACACCCGCAGCTTCACGGCACCAATCCAATACTCCTCCGCCACAGTATCCGGCAACATCCCCAGAGTCGTCCTCGTAACCGGCGCCTCAGGAAGTCTCGGCGGCCATCTCGTCTACCACCTCGCCCAACTCCCAGACGTCAAGACGGTCATCTGCCTAAACCGAGAGAACAAAGCCGAGCCCTTCACCCGCCAGATCAAAGCCATGAGGGAGAAGGGTATCCGCTTCCCCGAGCCCCTCAAGCCCAAGCTCAAGGTCTACCAAACCGACACCGCAAAGCCCATGTTCGGTCTCCCCAAGAGCGAATATGACATGCTCACCAACTCGGTCACCCACGTCATCCACAACGCCTGGCCCATGAGCGCCAAGCGCGCCCTCGCTGGCTTTGAATCCCAATTCCAAGTCATGCGTAACCTGATCGACTTCGCCCGCCACAGCTCCTCCCAGCGCCCTCGAAACTTCAAATTCTCCTTCCAAATGGTCTCTTCTATCGGTGTCGTCGGCCACTACGGTCTCGGCAACGGCGCAGAGAGAACCATGGTCCCTGAGGAACGCACAACCATCGACACCGTCCTACCCAACGGCTACGGCGACGCTAAATGGGGCTGCGAACGCATGCTCGACGAGACTCTCCACAAATACCCCGAGTACTTCCGCACCATGGCAGTCCGCCTAGGTCAAATCGCCGGCTCCAAAACCAGCGGCTACTGGAACCCAATGGAACATTTCGGGTTCCTAATCAAATCCTCGCAAACGCTCAACGCCCTCCCTGATCTCGACGGCGGCTTATACTGGACAACCGTAAACGACATCGCGGCCACACTCTCCGATCTCGTCCTCGCAGAACGGACACCATACCCCATCTACCACATCGAGAACCCGGTCGGACAGTCCTGGAAAGAAATGAACGTCATTCTCGCCGATGCCTTACACATCCCCACATCGAACATCATTCCCTTTGAGGAATGGCTCGAGCGTGTTAGAAACGCGCCGCAGAGGAATAATCCTGCTGCCACGCTGCTCGGGTTCTTGGATGATAATTTCCTGCGCATGAGCTGTGGGGGGTTAGTTTTAGATGTTAAGAAGACGTTGGAGCATTCGGAGACGCTTAACAGTGTCGGTCCTGTGAGTGAGGAGGTTGCTAGGAAGTATATTCATATTTGGAAGGAGATTGGTTTTTTAAATTAGATTTCCCTGCCTCTGGTGGGGGATCTAGTAGCAGGGGTTCTGGAACCGATCAGCATGTTTTACTTGAAACGAACGAAAATGAAAACGGGGAAGTGAAGAGGAGTGGGGATGTTAGAATGAGGATAGAGGAAGAAGATGGTGAGGATTTCCTATCAGAGTTCAGGCTTCCGATGCCGAGCGAGTCATCACCTTCTTTCGAACTTGATTTCTTAAGTCTAGTTCGTTTTGTATCTGGACTTTGGATTTTTCTTTTGTTGAGGGGGGTTTTGGGTTTGTTGGTGGGACTTTAGCTTGGTTTCCTTTGTGGTTTCCTTGTTCTTTTCTCTTATTCTTTCCTCCCGTTTTTGGTATATTTTTCGTTTGTGTAAAAGGTAGATTGGGGTTTTTTTTTTGGAGTTTGGGTTAGGTTGAGGGCTTTAGTTAGTGGAGTTTTGGCGGGTTTATGGCTTTGGATGCGTGTGAGTTTTTCCATTGTCTATCTTGTTATATAGATCTCCTTAATTAAAAATGCGATATCTTGATTCAAACAAATCTTATCAGTTACAAGTGAAACCTTCTAAATAACTAGAAGTCAAAAATCCTATTAACAAACAACAACCTACTCCTCCAAAAACCCACCCTCTTCACAGAATCCCAAGTTCCTACTAACCTTACACTAAACAAACCCTACCTCTCACAAATCCAGAACCACCCTCTACTCGCATATAAATTAAACTATATACAAGCATACTAAGGTACTATATCAACTCTACTTTAAAATTCTAACTTATTGTGAGTAAAGGAAGGCTCTTCTTATAGTTGGATGTTAAGTTTGTATACGAGATTAGATGGGATATTTAAGAGCTGGGTTTAGGGATGTTGATGGGGGTTTAGTGGGCTATGGGGATTGTGAGGGGTTGTGGAAATTGTGTAAGATGGCTTTGGGTTATTTAGAGGGGAGGATGGGGGTTGTGAAGGAGGTTGAGTTTGTTGGGTGGGCTGTTGGGTGGGATGAGGGGGTGTGTTTGTGAATTAGTTTTAAAAGGGATGATGCTGGATTAGTTGGTTAAGAGTATACTAAGGTATTATATTAATTACATCTTAAAGGTTTTAAGGTATTATAAGTAAAGGAAGGGTCTCGTAAAAGGAGGTTGAATTTATTATATGCGAGATTAGGTAGGATATTAGCGAATATCTGCGAACTGCTTCTAAAGCCACCGATTCTAAAATACCCAGTTGCGAGCATACCGAGGTACTATGTTAACTCCGTTTTAAAGTTTTGAAGTATTGCAAGTAAAGGAATACTCTCGCAATTAGAAGTTAAATTTATAATATAAAATTAAGTAGAACATCTGCGAACATCTGCGACCCATTTCCAAAGCCACCGATTCCGAACCACCTAGCCGCGAGTAAGCCAAATCTCCTTATCAATTCTATGCCAAGATTTCAAATCACTACGAGGCAAATCAGACTCTCGCAGATATAGAATATATATAATTTTACATGTAAAACCTAACTAAAATAACCCTGCGTTATTACAAAAACTAACGATACTAAACTACCTACCTGCGGGTATACCACAGGGCCTTTTCAGTTATATCCTAGAGTTTTGAGTTATTGCCAAGGAAGATATACACTCGCAAAAGAAAGCTTGGGTTATCTGTAAAACTGGATGTAATATCTGCGAGATACTATTAAAGCTAGCGATGTTAAAGAATGTACCTGTGGAGATAGGAATATGTATATTTAGTTGTGTTCTGAAGTTTCAGATAACTGCGGGTGGAGAAAGATTCGCAAACGTAGTCTGGGTTTGGTGAACAGTGTGGGGATTTAATAAACCAATCCC
>AJFL01000557.1:0-18855 GCA_000467735.1 Rhytidhysteron rufulum CBS 306.38 | reverse complement strand
CATCAGTTCGATTCTGATAGTGGGCATTTTTTTGCTATTTTTTTCATTTTTAGGTTAGGTTGAAGTTTTGCACTTCGGAGGAGGGTACGTACGTTGTAAAGGATTTTTATTATTTGACATTAGTGATGAACTCTTGGTTTTTAGATTTTTGATATTGCTGCTAGTGGTGATGATAATAATATCATGACCTCTAAAATTTATGGTTGTTTATAATCGGATAGGGAGAGTCAAAGTACTAGTCTCTTTTGTTGGTGTGTAAGAAATGCATCTATTGAAAATCCAAAAACTTATGTCTATTTCACGTGCGCGAATAACATCAAGAGTGCGTGTTAATAATATTAATATTTGATATTATCAAATTGAATTCTTCTCGAGCTATCGACTCTAAATCATTTACCTACGAGAGATCAGTTGATCAGGTTGACTCAAGTCAGCTCAGAATCAATTCACTTACCAAACCGGTCCAGCCATGCTGCTCGCTTGTTCTTGACGAACTCGGGGTTATCGGGCTCTTCCTCTTCATCATCAGAGTAATCATCAGAAGGTCCTTCAGAGTAGTCATGTTCGTCTTCGGCCTCCTTCTGCTTCAGCTTCTTCGCACGGTCAACAGCTAAAGAAGCCTGATACGCGCGATCTTGCTCTGCTCGGATATTTGCAGGTCCCCTTTGTTCCTGAAGCCTCCGCTCGTTCTCACGGGCGGCAGCTATTGAGGCTTGGTATGCGGGGTTCTGCGCCATTCGTGCGGATGCTAGCGAGCGGGGGTCGGGATTCTGAGTTGACGGGCCAGGCTGAGAGCTGGAAGGCCCCCAGCTAGGAATGAATGCGTTCTGATGAGCGGCCATGGAACTCGTTAACTGTTGTGTAGAAGTTTGTGGGAAGTGTCTATATCCCTTTCCCCTACCGCTAGGATCAAGATCCGCACTCTCGTCATAGGCATCATACTGATTGCTAGACACTGAAGGTCTTGGAGCTAGTCGGGGAGCATTAGTGAACGGTCCATTTGAATCTCTATTGCAGAATGCGGGATGCATACCGTAGTGTTCTACCATAGACTGCTGAAGCATCTTATGGAAATTTGCGTCCTCTTGCTCTTGAATGGTGAGCCTCGAGAGATTTAGAATTTGTGCCAGCTCATCGTCGTTATCTTCAGGGATATTAGCCCTCGATTCCGCCAGCGCCTGCGCAAGCTGGGACTCGTAAGACGGGATATCATTCATAGATTCCCGTAAAATACGGTTCAACTCTTCGTCGTCGTCCCTCTGAGGAATGTCATTCATAGACTCTCGTAGGATGCGGTTCAGCTCCTCATCATCATCTCCTTGGGGAATGTCGTTCCTTGACTCTTCTAGAATCCGGTCGAAATCGGAGTGATTGGCGCGGTCGGCGTTTGCCTGGGTACAGGAACGACATATCCCTGGTATGGATGCTTCTACATGACGAACGGTTCTCTTTTCGTCTCCGCACTCAGGGAGACCTTGAGCTCGGGCTACAGGACAGGGGTCTACATCTTCGAAGATTGGGTGGCCGCAGTCAGCAGCTACAGTCATGTAGACATTACACATGATGAAGCTTAGTTTCTAGGACGAGAGACTGAAATGTAGAGGTTAATGAAAATGGAGAATGGAGAAGAGAAAGTCGAGTACTGGTTGTTAGTATAGGATCAGTTTCATGTTAGTTATATAGATGATTTAGAGAGGTGAATAATGTAGAAATACACGTTGGAATTGTTCGACGTATATAAGATACCGGTGTGAATACAGGTTTGAACACGTTCTGGTGTTGTATCCTGCTCGTGCCCATTGTCAAGCAAACCCACGAACAATGTTACAGCGTTGGGATGCCAGCGTATTAACCATGGAAGATTGATTTTCATCATCATCAAGAAATGATATTTAAGGATTAATTCACAGAAAGGGTTGTGAGGAATTGGAATATGTTGTCATTGCCACGCCGTAGATGAAGGGTGAAGGAGGAGAGTTGGTGATCAATAAAAGAAAGCTGATTGGCCAGATTGCCGACATTTTTCCGTAGCTTTCCTTGACGACAGTCGGGAACCTGCAACGCCATCATCAATCGAACCCCATCCCACACCACAATGGCTTCGAAGCTGACTCCGTTCCTCTTCAGAAGCGGGCCTCGTGCCTTGCGACAGCTTCACAAGCCTCAATGGCGGTTCTTCACGGCCCCGGCGCAGAAGCGGAGCGACGCGCTGATGGTGGTAAGTACCCTCTCTCTCAACCCTCTACCCCAATGTCCCTCCCTACGTACCGCAATTCTAACAGCTTCCCTAGCACCGAGATACCGATTACAATAACCCCTCGATACCCTTCAAGTTCACGGCACAGAATGAGGAGCTCATCAAAGAGATCGTCAGCCGATACCCTTCGCAATACAAAAAGGCCGCAGTCATGCCTCTTCTTGACCTCGGACAGCGACAACACGGTTTCACAAGCATCAGCGTTATGAATGAAGTAGCTAGAATACTAGAAATGCCCCCAATGCGTGTATATGAGGTCGCCACCTTCTACACCATGTACAACCGGAGTCCCGTGGGCAAATTCCATGTTCAAGTGTGCACGACGGTATGTGGAGCGTAAACAATACAACCATTACCATAGGGGAAATTTACTGATTTATGGCATATAGACACCCTGCATGCTCTGCAATAGTGATTCGGTCATGAAGGCTTGTGAGGAGCACCTCGGTATCCACCACGGACAAACTACTGCCGACGGATTGTTCACGTTGACCGAAGTCGAATGCTTGGGTGCATGCGCCAATGCTCCTATGGTTCAAATCAACGATGATTACTACGAGGATCTTACCTACGACACCACCGTCTCCCTGCTTAAGGCCCTTCAACACGCCACCGAAGCCACCGGAGCACAGCCAGGGCAACCCGGATTGGCTGGTGAGGCGGGTACAGGTGCATTGACTGGAGAGGATAGGAATGTTAAGAGCGGCAGTGAAATCAACAAGCAGGGCCGATCATATCAAGCCGGTGGTGTAAAGGTTCCAACCCCGGGCCCATTGAGTGGCAGGAAGAGCTGCGAGCCAGCGGCCGGACTTACTTCGCTGACTAGCGAGCCTTGGGGAAACGAGAAGTTACGAACGGATGGTGAGCTCTAGATGAGATTTTGTATATGTACGTCCACTTTTGTCACCAATAGATGTGAGAAAGGTTTCATTAGTTAACCCGTTATCTTGTTCTGTGATTCCAAAAACTGCACAAGATGCAGTATGTCTATAACTACATCATTTTAAAAAATCAAATTTGATCAACACAGCCTCATTGGCACTTCCTCAGTGGTGATTCTGTTTCTGCTCATAACGCTGTTCCAATTCGTGGGATTGAGTATTGTTATGCTTCATTTTCATGTTCTAGTCTGCCAAAGTGTTCTATTGTTCTATAGTTTCCTTGCCATTGTTTCGAAGTTGATTGTTGGTGTGAGCATGTGATGGCAATTTCAATTGTTCCATTCACTTATTACCCCACCCACCTTTTCCGTCACATCCTACATTACCATACCAGTACATCCTGCCTGAACCATTCCTCATTGACCACTGAAGCTACCCCTCGCCTTCTACAAATCGAGTTTGTCAAAATGAATTTCTTTCTCATTACCCTCTATATCCTGAGCATCTTGGGCCTTGCTGCTGATCAGGTCCACGGCGATGTGTTGAGTACACTCCCCGAAATTCTCGGAAATGCCTCGATCATCAATGCAAATCTCATTTCTGCCATTTTTGGACAAGGTCACCAAGTCTTGAAAGAGAACTGCATCAAGTTCGACGAGCTGGACGCATACTGGCACAACATCATGGATATTCCAGGCTTTTCCCCCGAGTCCAAACAAGTTCTCTGTAACCCGCTAACCTTCAATCAAACTGTCGGCGCGATTTCGAATTCCCTTGCCCTCATGTTCAATGCTGAGGTTCGGACTGCCGGCACCGAGTTCCTTCTTCAACCCTGGATGGCTTTCATGTGCCTGTTTATGCGGGATGAGGTCCTGGATAACTATGGACTGAATTCAACGAAGCTGTTAAACTTGGTTTGTGAAGCTGGTGGGGTCAAACACAATTCAACCCAGGTTGTTTACGGGAATTCCATTCTCAGTCCCAAGGGTTTAAGCCTACTTCAGCAACACAGCTCAGAGGCATTTGGACGCTTCCTACTTCCCACCTTCGCAAATCTCACCGCTCGACAACAAGCTTGCTCCAAATTTGATCAGTTTGAGTCAAATATCTTCATGCTTGGACTTGACCCTGCTATCGTGAGGCAGGAGCTGTGCACAAAAACCCCGAGCTTCTGGACCCCAAGGAACTTCAATATTCCCTCTTTCACGCTATGGGAAACCTCTTCAAAGTCATGATGTTCAACGCGGCTGGAGATAACCGCCTGTACATGTCTCTGCTTTGCATAGACGTGGATGTCGAGGCACTGAATGCCATTTCATTCAATGGTACGGGTTTTCAGGATGAGGCATGTGAGCTGTCGAAACCACTTTGATCCGCCTCTAGCGCTCTTTCACTACTGTCAGTATCCCTTTTTCTTAAAAGACAGCTAAATCCTTCGGCTGAGATCTCAGTGAAAGAGATTGTCTTCATCACTGTATCACTAGGCCCAAGTGCTTACATTATTTTAGGCCGTTTTGAATTGGCACGAGCCCTCTTTCTGGGATGCATGTATGGGTCTATCCTGGGTTTGGTATGGAGCTTTGGGTGGCTTTTCGTGCTTTGGGCTTTACTTTAGGAAGGATCACGAAGAGATTCTAGTTCACAAATGCGAGCAAATGCATCATAAATTCTTTCTCAGAAACACATTTCAAATATTATGTGATTACTATCCTTCCTAAATTAGCAATGTGAATAGACTTAGAAGTATCATGGTCAAAAGTAGGCGTGTTCTCTTCAGTCCATGGTCTAGAGAAAGGGTATATGCCTTAGGCAGCAAGATACGGTCACATGATGACGATGAGATAAGATAAGCTGTGGTACGTGCTCCTAATACGCGAGTCAGCTCATCAACATTTCAAAGCTTCACTTGCTGAAGACAACAACAACACATCAACCTCATCCTGATCATGGATGAGACGAAGGAACCCTCTTCCGCTGTCGCGGATATCAGCGCCGCAGCTTCGGCTGCTGAAGAACCAATCCCGATTTTCAAGAAGCGGAAGAAGTCCGCGTCCGCATCCCGAAAACGCCCTCGTCCAGACGAGGAAGAGGAAGACGAAGAGCCACGCGTCGGCCCTTCACCTGCAGAGATCCTTCGCGATCTCAAGAAGAAGCACCAGCGCATGGTGCAAACCCACAGCACGAAGGCTCTCCTCCGCCCCAACTCCGCCCAGGAGGAGAAAAAGGAGACCCCCAAGGACGATCCCTTCTTGGGCCGCTTCGTCCCAGCGACTGGAACTGCCACAGGCAAGTACGACAAGATTGAGTAAGTCTTTTTCCTTCGCCCCAGAATGCGCATTGGGTCCATAGGCTAATCTTTCAAGGCACGAATGGGTAGAAGCTAGAATGGCCGAATATCGTAAGAACGGGTCGCCAACCTCTCCATATCTTCCCCAACCAGCCAGACGCGTCGAGAAGGCCGAGAAGGTCGATACACCCAAGACTGCTTTCGCCGTACCAACCTCCGAGTCACATGCTGCTACAATGGGAAAACTTGAGGAAGTTGATCTGGGCCCAGAAGCAAAGAGGCAGGCCGAAGAGCGATTGAAGGCTGCACTCGAGAACCTGAAGCGCGGTGGACGTCCGGTCGAGGAGTCACCTAAGAAGAAGAGCAAGTGGGGTAGACGCGAGGAAGATGAACAGGAACTCAAGCGACGCCGCACCATGAACGATCTGGTGGACAAGTTCAACAAGGAGAATCCACGTAAGTAATACACACTTGCTCATACTTTGCAGGTGCTAACACAATGCTAGTCGACTACTTTGCAAAGCCCGAGCCTGAGCAGGAGGAAGAGACGGATGAGTCCATGTACCAGAAATTCGTCAAGGCAGAGGCCGAACAAAACGAGACTCGCAATCAGCCACGCAAGCCCACCGCTATGCTCAAGGCTGGCGAAGAAAAGACGAAGGGACCCAAGCTTGGAGGCAGCAGGAATGCAAGAGCCGCAATGCGCAATTCCGAACAAACTCGACGGTAACGTATCATCTGGAGCGACGACTAACATTGACATTCTACAAACGGAATATTGCTGATGATCGGGACCTTCCAGAGATCCAAATTTATTGGAGACTAACAGGGTGAAGCCACAGCGTCGGTTCCCTCGGGAGTGTTAGGTTTCAATGGTATTCACACAAACAGCGGCGTTTAGTTCATTTCGGGTGGAGATACCTCTTTTTAGGCACAGGCGTTTTACAAGGTGGAAGCATTCTCAGGGAGTTTCCGGAAAAAGATACCAGCATAACAGCATAAGGATGGGTGGTTTTTTTGTTTCTATCACAGTTCTGATTACGTATTCTCATGGAAAGGACGTTTACGACTACATATCCTCTCGGATTCTGCAATAAATACATATGAAGACGCCAACTCTGTCTATAAACTTCACTTGACCCTATGTTCTATCATAATCACTCCAGATCCAACCAACACGCGCCAAGCAAACAGTCCCCAGTCCAACCAAACCGGTCCCCGCCCCACTCCAACCCAACTCCCCGGGCGGAAAACGCTGGGCTGACGTCTGTCCTTCGTTTCATCCGTGTGAATCCTTCCTTTCGACGAACGCATGGAGTTTGGAACGTTTCCTTGGAATTCTTTCCGTGTCTGTGGGTTTGCGACATTTTTTTTCTGGGGTCCCCGCTTTCCTATGGGGATGGCTTTCTTTTCTTTTACTTTACTAGCATGAGTGGGATGAGTATTTGAGTTTGGGTTTGGGTTAGGTGCCTCGTTCTTGGTACGTCGTACTTGGTGCTTATGGATTATTCCTATTAGAAATGAGTTTTAGTTGGGAGATCCGAGGGTTAAGGATCTTAAGGGAACTAGGGACAGACGGGAAGATTAAACGCTTTTTTCCTCTTTTTGCATTAAATCACTAAGATCTTCGTTTTTCGTTCTTGGTTTTTGCCTTGAGTATCTTAAGCTTCTTCCTCACCTCTTGTTTTATTCCTCATCTCCACTCATCCTTATATCTCAAACCCCATCTTCAAACTAAACTCGTAAAATTCGAAAAGAAAATGGCCTTCCAAAACCTCTACCCTAGAAGCGGTGGGTATAGCGGTGGAAGCGGAGGAGGGCCTCAAACGCCGTATCACCCCCCTCCATCCCTTGGTCATGAAATTGGTATTATGTTCGGTGGTATCGGGTATATGTTATTAGGTATGTTCACACCAACTCCTCCAATCCCCCTCATACCCCCTTCCCTAGAACCTAACCTTACATCCAAACCTAACTCCCACCCCAACAGCATCCCTCCTCTTCCACCTCTTCTGGACCCACAAACTCCGCGCCGACGCAAAACGCGAAGCCGACCGCATCGCGGACCTAAAAACCCGTGGCCTGCTAAAAACCCAAGATCCCGTTATCGCTGATGAGGCTGAAGAGGCGAAGTTGAGTCGTTTGAGTGTTCCGCCGGCGACTGCTGGAGGGGTTACGGGGGCCGGTGGTGGGATGGTCGGTTTGCCTGCTAGTATGGGGGCTATGGCCGCGGAGGGGGGCGTGAATGTGGAGGGTGTGCCTAGGGGGTTGGTGGGAGTGGAGGGGGAGGGGATTAAGAGGGAGGATTGGGGAGTGCTTGGGAGGGAGGGGTTGGTTGGTGCTGGTGGTGTGGGTGGGCGGGATGGGATGTTATGAGGTGGTGGTTATGGATAGTTTGTAAGGGCGTTAGGAATTACTGGATGGTGTTATGAAGGAGGCGTTTGGGAGGTTGATTATCCATTGGACTTTGCGCAACGTGGGGATGATATGTTGAGCATCTAAATCACGAACATAGACAGAAATAAAACTGAAAACGTTTAATTTGACATTTCATTTTTCCATTATATCGTAGTCGTACAAATGAAGAATCGTTCATTCATTGTGAAACCCATCAAGCAAACCATATATCATAACCAGATATCCCAAAACCATCCTTAAAAAAAACAAATGAAACGAGATTGAAGCTGTTTCACAAATTAAGAAACCAAAATAAATAAACAAGATTCGTCCAGAGAGGTATCATTGTATACAATCCACCACTTTTACAGAGCCGTTAACGCCATTAGATCAAGCACCTTGTCGAGCTTTTTCAGCACAGATTAGGGCGATGATTCTTGACAACTCAGCGCTCTGAGCGAACTGTTCTTGCTTGACGGATTCGTCGACGTCTTCGGATCGTGCGATGTCGTTTGATACTGTGAGCATTCTGCTTTGCAAGGCAAGCATCTTGGAGAGAGTGTTGTCAAGGAAAGGAGCGCTGAATGTGACATTTGTGGGCGAGGAACCTGAGGGAGGAAGGCGCATCTCGAGTTTTCGGGGAGGCTTTCGGCCTTTGGGAGCTTCTTGCACTGGTTGTTGTTGCTGTTGTTGCTGTGGGCTGGATTCGTTTGTTAGTAGTGCGCAAAGGTAACATGAGGAAGTTGGGCAAACTTACTTGCGCTCGACAAAGGTAATGTTCTCAGCCATCTCGGCGACTCGGTTCGCGATCCTCCCTACCATGATTTCGTACGGGGATGCGACATGTTGTGAGGCGCCGTTCACAGCTCCATTTGTTGCGTTATTTGTGGAGGGCTTCTTTGGCTTCGGTCGCGATGCCGGAGTCCGGGATGTGTTTCGGTATGAAGGTGCTGATGCGACTGAGGCGGGCATGGTGTTGGGTTATCGAAGAAAATTGTTCTGGGGATTGATGTTAGGTGTTTGTTGCAAATATGTTGAAGGAGGCGCAAAAATGAAACGCTCGTGTGCTAGTACTCGGCGCACGTAAGAGCTTCGGGAAGACTTATATGAGGGGGCGGGGATGGTGACTGATTGGGTGGGGTGAATGGAGTAAGCAGGATTTCTTGGACTTACGGGTGCAGGATGCAGTTGTGTGAAAGACGATGCGGAAGGATGGAGAAAGAGACAGAGGGCGGAGAGGTAATAACAGGAGACGGGAGCGATGATGATGGTGTTTTGTGCCACAAGAACCTGGACAACGGCACGCCACAACCTACGTCATAGCGCTACAAACATGTCAGGGGTCTGTGGCCTACGGATCGGCAGTCACTACGACATCTCGATCTAGATTCTGGCTCTTGCGCGCGCTGACAGAAAACGACCATCCCCATCTTCCTCTCACTCTTCTGATATGTCGTGGTAATAGCAGCTTTGCCCGTCCAGACATGGCTCCACCACCGAAGAAGACCGACTTGGGCGCGGGTCTGCGTGTCTCCAAGGATAACGTCGAGCCTCATCCAGCAGGGCCTCCCAAACATGGAGAGCTGTCGCAGGCTGAACGCGCTTTTACATTGGCTTCCACTTTCATGTCCGGTATATTAGCGTAAGAAACATATCGGAATTCAAATACATGAACTTGACTTAATGACTTGAAATAGCATAAGCGCATCGCAATTTATTGGTGCGCCGTTGAAGCTCATTGACCCTCAGTTCTATGAAGGGTACATGGCATACACCAAAGAATGCTTCGCCATCCTCATCACCTGCTTGACGCAGTGGTGGGCACCTACAGTTGTTCGTGTAAGCGGGGATGATAGTATGAAAGGCCAACTCTATCAGATGAAAGACGGAAGCCTGAAATGTAACTTTGCTAACAGGATGGTTTTGATGGCAAATCATCAGGTTTGTATATTTTGACAAGTTTTATCAAATATAACGCTAATGATACTAGTTATACACCGACTGGCTGTATCTCTGGTGGATTGCCTACACCAATGGTATGCATGGCTACATTTATATCATTCTCAAGGAGTCACTGAAGAACATTCCCATCATCGGATGGGGTTGTCAATTCTACAACTTCATCTTCCTTGCTCGAAACTGGGAACAGGATCAGCAGCAGTTCAACAAACATTTACAGAAGCTGAACAAACCGAACGATCCGATGTGGCTCATTATCTTCCCGGAAGGAACGAACCTGTCTGCGACCACTCGAGAAAAGAGCAAGGCATGGGCGCAGAAGAATGGACTCAAAGATATGAAACATCAGTTATTGCCTCGCAGCACAGGGATACGGTATTGTCTGCAACAGCTAGCCGAGACCACAGATTGGTTATATGACTGCACGATTGCTTACGAAGGTGTCCCGGAAGGACAGTTTGGCCAAGACATCTTCACTTTACGAACCTCCTTTTTCGAAGGCCGACCTCCCAAATCTGTCAATATGCATTGGCGTCGATTTCGTATCGATTCTATCCCAATTCAGAATCTGAAGGCATTTGAAGTTTGGCTAAGGAACCGATGGAGGGAAAAGGATTATATGCTAGAGTACTTCAATCGAAACAAGAAATTCCCGGCTGATGAATTCTGGAAAGAACAGTTAGATCTCCACGAGAACAGTTCTACGAGTCAGTCAATTCGAAAAGTCCCTAAACCAGCACGCATCATTGAGACCGAAGTCAAGTCGGGAAATTGGAACGAATTTGTGAAAATATTTGCTCCTATCTCAAGCGTCATGATGGCACTCATGGTTGCTTACGGGGCGTCTCCAAATGATTTACCATTACCAGGAGGGGGAGAGTTCCTACAGCAACATATGAAATCCCTCTTACAAGCAGGAGATGCAGCAATGAAAGGAAAGGGTTTACCCAGCACTGAAGAGATGGATAAACTGATCGAGACATCTGCGAAAATGTCAGCAGCCCAAACGGCGAAGCGTAGTGATCAAGATAAAGTCCAGAAGTTGACACAAGAAAATTTGGCCAAGCTAGTGAAAGAAACCGCAATACAGAATGGCATTGGACTACCACATGGACATGGAATGAAAGCTGCTTCTGCTGCGCCTGCTCCTCAAAATAGGGCTCCGGCGATCCAAGGTAAAGCTGCTGCTCCTAGGGCCAAGAGTACGGCCAACTCGGCCACTACTGGTGTAAAAAAACCCATACCGAAAGCAGCCCCAATCAAAAAGGTCGCTCCAAATGTTCAGAAACCTCTTCCTAAAGCCGCCCCGAATACTAAGGCTGCAGTAGCCACACAAAAGCCAAAGGCAGCAGATCCAGGTCCAATGAAAGAGGTCATGACAACCTCAGGCGTCACAATCAAGGTTCCCGCGAAGAAAATTAAGGAAGTCAAAGAAAAGGAAAATATCATCATAACGAAAGATGGCACCGCCATTCGAATTGCACCGAAAGATATTGAAGAAGCAAAGAATAAAGGAGGCTCCATCATGAATGCTTCCGGAATACCTATTCACATCACACCAAGCAGTGATAGTAAACCTAAGAAGCTCGGGCAGAACACAACATCTCAACCCACAACGAAAAAGGCTCCAGTTCAGCCAAAAATCACAAACGCCCCGGCGCAGATCAAGAAACCTAACGCTCAACCTACTCGGAAGGCTCCGGTCAAAGAAGCTGCTGGGAATGCACCAAAGAAGATACAATCTGCCCCTGGTGCTGCAAAGAAACCTGTGGGAAATGCAGCAACCAGATCGACTGTATCAAAGCCAGTTGTGAAGAAGGTGGGGTCATGAAGAAATTTACTATGGCTTGTAATTTGTTATTTTGGTTCTCGGGCGTAGGATAATGATACCACTTAGATTTGGTAATGATGTACATGAATATTCTGGATTCAGTGGAGTTTTAGGCTTTTTTAGTCAAGGATGAGGAAATAACCACGTGTTCACGAATGAATATATAGCTTGGAATTTGAATCTTTCATTCACATATCTTTAAATTTCAGCCCTAAGACCCATTAAAATCACCAGGAACATGACGAAGGTCTAGAATCTAACACGTGATGTGGCTAGACACGATCGACGTCATCATGGTGGCGGGCTCCAGCTATGCACAAGCAGGATCTCCACTCTGGGTCGTGCAACCCTACGACATGAATTAATTGCCAATTTGCATTCCTTTCTTCACAGTCCAACACTTCAATAACCCACACTCCTTTAACGAAATCGATTGAAACTCTATTGATATCGGTCCTGAACGCTTCCATCAAGTTTCGCAATGAATTTCGTCACTAGCATCATAGCTAATAGCTTGGAGGGGTTTGTTGAAGCTGGTACACGCACGGCCGGTGGATACGCTGGAGATGCTATAATCAAGGCTGGAGATATGATTGAGAATGGTGGACGGAATGTTGGAAATGGTGAGTTGAAGCTTTTTTCCTTGCGATAGAATCGAATGCTGATATGATGTATTGCAGGTGTTGAGAATGCTGCCACTAGGTACGGGGCTAAAATCTCAGGTCAAGGTGTTATCAACACTACTGCAAATCTTCCTAAGAAAGCATTACCTGCGCCATCCACAAAGAAAGCACTGCCTGCGCCTGAGAAGAAGAAGACCGCACATCCATCCGCTGTCTCGCGATCCCACTACAACCCTTCTGCTCCTGCAAAACCTAGGACCCTAGTGGGTGCGAAAAAGTACACAAGCGGGGTGACTAGTGGAGTTTCCAGTGGGATGAACAAGGCAGCATCGACAGTAACATCAACGGCGACAAAGAAACCATCCCTTCCCGCAGTCTCTGCTCCAAAATCGCTACCAAAACCATTCCCCGAAGTTCCTGCAGCCCGGTCAAGGAAGTCAGCACGGTCGAACAATAAGAAGAAGGCTAAGGAGTTGCCTATGCCATATCCCAATGATCAATCTTGGCCGGGGGCAGAAAAGAAGACACCAGTCAAGCCTGGACAGAGCAACAATTTCAATAAACCGAATGATACTCAAGATATCAAGCCATATCCAGGAACAAATACACTGCCTAATTCGGGTAGTAGGACACCTGTGAAGAAGTATAAGCCGTTGGAACGACATGCACCGCCTGCTAAACCGGGTGAATTCAAGCATATCTAATATTTTGGTTTTGGGATTCTCTCTTTTATTTCTCTTTCTTCTTACGGGTTATTGAATGGCTGAAATTGTAGCTGGATATCATTTGTTTATGTCGCAATGAAACGGATTTTCGAACATGTATTATCATTTCTTCTCGGGGTTTCATGTACCCTCTACATACATTATTCATTATAAATTAGGATACCATTGGATAAACGAAGCTTGGAAGGTCTTCTGTATTATATCCATGGTCCAAAATATGCATTTACGTTTTCAGATGAAGTATACTTACTACTTATCACTCAGCATTCCTAAACCACGGTTATTCCCCAGACCCTCAACTCTCATCAACTGAACCCCCTCAATTGACCCCGCAAAACTGTAACACAACTTCCCCTCATCATCAGCACATATCATCCACAGCATCTCGTATAAAGCCCCCGAAACCGGCCAAACCTGTACAACACCAGCACGGCAAAATACAACCGAGACTAACACGATTCCGTCATAGGCTCTTGTTGAACCCTTCCCTGACATCATCAAATCCCCGCAGACTAGCGCGACGTCGAACAAGCATTCCCTAAAACGCTTACCCTATCGTGTCGCTAGGAAGTGTAGCACCGGTGCGGCGCTTACACGATTGAAGCGCTGATGTGCTTGTGTATCAGTCATCGGAAGGATTTTTTTTTGTTGGTTGGTGCGAGAGATTGATTTACGTTGCTGCTTCCTTCCGAGGTTGAAAAGGTCGGTTGTTTGGAGCTTAAAGAGAGCTGAGCTGAACCCTTGCTGCCTTTTTTTTTTTACTAAATAGCTGCTGTGCATATCGCTTTTTCCAAGGACCTGGTTACGGGTGCTGATTCTCTCTTTTTCCTCTTTTCGTCTGAAAGAGCTGAGAAGCTGAGCTGAACTTCACATGTGTGATTAGGAGAAGTAAGGGAGACGATAGGTATCTTAAGATGGGTTTATTCACACGAAGTTCCTCTCCCCCGCCGCGACCTGAATCGCCTACCATGGAGATCTCCCCCGTCGTCGACGATATCGAGAAAGATGGTAGACCCATTGAGATGGAGAATGAAGAGCAGAATCATCAGCAGTATCAAACCATTGATCCTGTGTTGGAGAAACGGGTTGTGAGGAAATTGGATTGGAATGTTATTCCTTTGGTTATGGCTTTATGTAAGTCTTTTTCTCAACCCTAATCTCATATCCACTTATCTATTCTTATCTAATAATTTTTGTTTTATAGATCTCCTCGCCTTCCTTGATCGCTCGAATATCGGGTAAGTGAAGCTGTTTGGGGAGGTGGGGTTTGAGAGAGGAATAAAGCTGATTCAGGATACAGGAATGCACGTATTGCTGGAATGGCAGAAGATCTAAAACTCGATAGCGATCGATATGATTGGTTGCTTACGATTTTCTATATCTCGTATATTGTATTCGAATTCCAGGCGCTGATGTGGAAGGTCGTGCCTCCGCATATGTGGGCAGCTTTCTGTGTTTTTGGGTGGTAAGTATTTATACACTCCAAACACACCATTTCACCCCCATACATCAAACATCCCCTCTCACCAAAATGATCGGTATGAGCTATCAACTAACATTGAAAATCAAAGGGGCCTCGTCTCAACAGTCCAAGCCGGCATCCACACCTGGGCCGCAGAAATGGCCCTCCGTTTCATAATGGGCCTAACAGAAGCCGGCTACGGCCCCGGAATCCCCTACCTCCTCTCCTTCTTCTACCTCCGCCACGAACTCGGTTTCCGCTGCGGCATCTTCCTCTCCGCCGCGCCGCTCGCAAACACCTTCGCCGGTGCCCTCGCCTACGGTATCACATCCGGGAACCCCGGGTTAGCGAAATGGAGGGTCTTGTTTCTTGTTGAGGGGTTGCCGACGATTGTTATGGCCGCCGTGGCGTGGGTTTTTTTGCCCGATTCACCCGAGAAGGCGAGGTTTTTGGATGAGGATGAGAAGAGGGTTGCGAGGGCGAGAGGGGTACGACAGGCGGGGAAGGGGACAAGGGTTGGGGGGTTGGATTGGGGGGATGTTGGGAGGGGGCTTATTGATCCTAAGGCTTGGTTTACGGGGGTGAGTAATCATTCATATCCAAGTTCCATTATTCACACCCTCGAATCCAGCTGCTTCGATCTTTATGAGATGATGGATATACTAACAGATAAACCCCAACAGCTAATGTACTTCTCCTGCAACGTCTCCTTCGCCTCCCTCCCCGTCTTCCTCCCAACCATCCTCCACGAAATGGGTTTCAGCGCCGTATCCGCCCAAGGCCTCACCGCACCTCCTTTCTTCCTCTCCTTCCTAATCACAGTCATAACGCCCTACATCGCAGACCGCACCCAACAACGCGGAATCATGATCACGATCCTGTCCACCATCGGGGGAATCGGCTACGTAATCCTCGCAACCACGCACTCAGTCGGAGCGCGCTACTTTGGTGTTTTCCTCGCCGCTGGTGGCATTTTCCCTAGTATCGCGAATATCCTTCCCTGGGTTTTGAATAATCAGGGGAATGATACTAGACGTGGTGCTGGGATTGTGTTGTTGAATCTGATTGGGCAATGTGGGCCGTTGCTTGGGACGAGGCTGTATCCCTCGGATGAGGGGCCGTTTTATGTTAAGGGACAGAGTGTTTGTGCTGCTTTTATGTTTTTTACGGCGGTTTTGGCGGTTGGGTTGAGGACATTGCTTTGGTGGGAGAATAGGAGGTTGGATAAAGAGTTCGGGACTGTGGAGGAGGTTAAGGAGAGGATGGATAGGGAGGGGGGTGTAGGGGTGGTGGCAGTGGAGAATTATGGGCCGTTGTATCGATATGTTTTGTAGGTTGGATCAGGTAGATGGAGAGTACTCGGTAGACACTATGGTCGACAGAAAGAGAATGAAATAAGTTGGAGAAAGGTGACTAGTGGTTGAGAGAATTGGATGTGTTGGAAGTTGAAGGAAATGGCTATATTACGAGCCCGTTTACGACCTTGAATGAATACTTTTAATATATTACTTGAGAATATCTCAATATCAAGCTTACCAACGTGACAGTCTAACTCCTTACTACACAAATCTCCCCTGGAACATGAAAACGGACTCATGGCTTTCGTTCTACGTCCTTACCCTCCGTGATTTGGCCTCACGTGACATAGTAAAACCGTGGGCACACATACCATGAATTTCTACAGGTTTCTCGGACCATGTCTCATTTCACGCATGGACCATTGCATGAGGTTCATGGCGTTGATGTGTGGTACCCGACGGACTATACCTGAGAAGGTCTTGGAGAGATAATTGGGATCGTTCGGGGTGTTTCGGAAATGAACGTTTGAATGAGAGGAGTGCTGAGTGGGAGGGTGGAAAATGATATCATGGAGTACAGTTGCCAGAAATGTTCGGGGTATTTTGGGCCGTTGGAGAGTTTCCGTTTGTGGGGGTGGGGCGATACGAAGTATTTGATAGTGGAGAGAAGTATGCTAGTCCATGCATATAGTTCTAAATATGTATTTGTTAGCACAGGCGGATGGTTAGTGGAAGAATCAAGTTGTTGAAGAAGCTGTTGGTGGAAATTGAGAAGCATGGTGAATATACCAAGATTCTGGTGATAATCGATACATCGAGTTAGTAAAGCGAATGAATGAACATCGGGGAATGTGAAAGAATTTCCAACGAAGCGATGCCGTTGCCCTAGACGCCACTGACTTCATTGTGGGTACTTTTAAGGGGTACATGCGTATGGCAAGTTGTCGTCTAAGACATTTAATAAACGGGAATAACTTCACGAATGTCTTCATGCAGACTGACTCAATCCGTACATTGTGATAGCATGGTAGTGAACGAGGTTCGCCAGGTTTCAATGGATAAATTAAGAAATTGCTTCGTGGCGGCAGATTGTAGTAGTGCTGTTGTTGAACGCGGGGCTGTTGGTATACCAACACATTGTTCGTATCGCAAGCTCGGTTCGAAGGGAAAGGGGTGGTTTCAAGTGTCTTTTCTTAAACGTTGAAAATGGTTAATGTGCAGGTGGGGCAGGTTTATCGACGATCAATGGGGTTGAAACTAAAAATATCTAGTCAGGTTCCTTGAAAATGATACAAACAATGCAGCAAATTGATAGGAAAAGGATTTGGACTCAAAAAATACTTGGAAACGGCGTTCAACAAAAGCTGGAGTTTGGGGCCGTCTAAACTTTCCGAGACAATCTCCTGCATAAAGGTTCGTGTGGGATGATTGTGGGAAGCCTGAATAAGAAATAGAAACGATACCGACTTGGTCAACAAGGTTCTTGGCGCCATTATTGGTTGCCGGCTCGCTGACCATTTCGCTTGCTCATTCTTGAAATGAGATGAGGGGCTCGTGTTGGCAAATATCTATCGAGTATTTGAGTCGGGAGGTGGACATCCGAAGCTGGGTAATTGTAATTGATATCAAGCGTCCAATTTTAGACCTCGTGGTCATGGCTTCTGAGTCAATGGTCCGACGATAAGCAGAGGTGACGATGAGAATGTGCAAAATATAAGAAATAGGAAGTGCAAATTTGACAAGCAGGGTGGCCCGGTAGATGGGTAAGATGGGGTCAGAGCACTAAATTGTATTCATCGTAGGTGAAGCATGTCAGTCTGTATGAAGCAGTGTAGCAGGGGGCATGAGTGGATTAATTAGAGAGCATGAAGGAAGGCAAGCGCGGGTAGCTAGGTTTTACGTCATACCTTACTCCGTAAGAGGGTGGGGAGATAAAGAGTGGTTAGCGGGTGGTAACCGCCGTGACGGGTACTTACAATTCCAGAGGAGTGGGGAAATGGCTAGCTAGACACCATGTACCGTCGGTTGACGTGCAGTGGGTCTGTAGGGGCTATTCTTAGGAGAATAGTGCCCGGTCTTAGACCGACCTGGGGCGGAGGGGCCGCAAGGGCAGGAGTTCACTTCTGAGGATGAATGTGGGTTGCAGTTCCAGAGCCATGTTGGAAACGCGGGTTTGGGAGCCAGGGAGCATGGACTGTATGAATGCGGAAGGGAATGCGATGATGGGATATGATTCACCCCTTGGCGCCGTCCAGATAGGATACCGCCCCAGAGCATCGGCAGTGCTCAGGTGTATACAGAACGCCATGGTGGATTTGATTTAGGGCAGAGGGTTCGGCCAATGCGAAGGAGACAATTCACACTCTAGCGTTCGGGGAGGGCATAGACCAAGCGGTGAAAGGTCAGATCGAGCCATCTTCATCAAGCCGTCGAACGTGACGGGAAGGGAACTGCAGCGGAGAGGGGATTTGATTTGCGGTGGAGGGATAGAGGCTAAGCCACTACAGTGATAATGGGAGAGAAGCTTTTGGAGCGCGGTGAGGCTGAATGGAGGTCGTGAGCCCTGCGGTGAGGCAGAGGAGTGGTGGAACGTCGTGCATGGGACGGCGAAGTAAGCAGAGCGCGCACGGGCCACACAGCAGGGCAGCAGGGCAGCCGGCCAGCGGGAGTTTGGACGGGCCGAGGCGATTCCTCCAACGACAGGCTACAGCAGCGCTGCAGCGGGCCTGGTCTGCCCTGGTCTTGCACTCACAGCGCTCAACACTAACATGCTTAGCCATGCACACTCCTGCACCACCCCTGGCCTCACTGCATGCCCGCTCTCTGCCAAGTTTCCCCGATGCAGATTCATGTTGCGAGCACGTGATGTGCCTGACACCTCAGGATCCAAGATCTAGGGACAGGGCTCAGCCAAACCACGTTGCCGACTAGCACCCGCAGCCTTGCTTCAAAGCCATTGACTCGTAATCGCAATTGCAATGCCAATCTGTTACTCTTGTCAGTATTTTGTCGATACAAAAGCAAGCGGGCCTCGCTCCTCTTTCGCTCTATATTTCTACTTTGGTACGCATGATAATATAAGGCTTGCATTATTCATTCACCTTTGGCTCTAAATCTTTTTTTACTCCCCCCCCC
>AJFL01000556.1:0-21568 GCA_000467735.1 Rhytidhysteron rufulum CBS 306.38 | reverse complement strand
GCCCCCCAAACCGGCGCTTCAACCCCCCAGCCCTCCCCGCATCACGGCCTTCCCACTCAACCAAGTACACCAAATGCGACTTCTTCAACCCGTACCTAGCTCACCCGAGTCACCCTCATACCCACTCCCACCTATCACCCCCCGCCAACGCGCCCCACGGCCCACGTAACCACCACAAAGCCTATACGCTCCGCCCACATTTCCCCGGCAGCAAACCCGTTGTCAATTTCGCAGGGGTGCAGAAGCGGAAGAGTGCTGTTCAGATTGAGCGGGAGAGGGAGAAACATCGGAGGATCGATTTGTTTCGCCGCACGGAGAAGAAGACGGTTATTGGGATGTTGGAGGAGAGTTGTTTGGCTGAGGGGTTGGAGGCTTTGATGGGTTCTGGGGGTAAGGGGGGTGGTGTGGAGGATATGGGTCGGAAGGGTCAGGGGCAGGGGCAGGGGGTTTTGGTGGAGTTGTGAGTGTGAGTTGTTAGTGTTGTTGGTGTTGTTGGAGAGGAGTTGACTTGACTTGATGAAGAAGATGAATTGACGGAACTGAGAACTGCTGATGATTATACTTGGGACTTGGCATCCTGGTTGTTTGGTTAGTATCATATTTGTTTTGAACTGGTCAAGACAAATGGTTTTGTATACATACCTCTGGGATCTAGTATTTTGTGGATATTATATATCTGCATTTACTGGGCATATTGGGGTTATATTATATTATCTCTGGAGTATTATTGTACATGGGATGTACAATAGGTAGATGTACCTGGAATCCAGATTCATTGATTATTTATATTGGGTTTGTTTCGAGGAAACTGCTTGTTGGGAAGTGGTATGGAGTGGAATGGAAAGTGAAGATGTATTGGATATGAATGTGTACGGTTGGTTCCCCTGCTCCTTAACACACTAAAAGAACTTGGGCTTTGGTAGCCTTAAGTCATTCCCATCCACCGTCACAATAAACACGTACGAACCTTCTTTTTGGGCAGATGACGGAGAAAGGATTCACCCGCGTGGGATTGAACTTGAATCAATAAACACCCAAACGCAACAAAAGACCTCCACACACATCAAACATAATCTTCGACCCAACCCTCTTAACCAATCTCCCACAATCCCTTCTCTACAAATCCTAAAATATTCCTCACTCACACCCTAAGAGCCACCTTACAACCCCCCAAATTCGAACACGTAACCGCCATCCTCTCTCTCCAAGGCTCATCATCCCGACTCTCGAGTTGCGAAAACTCTTGAAGTAAACGAACCGTGATATAGGATACTTCCGTGAGGGCGAATTGTTCTAGTTGTATAAATCAGTTTCCGCATAAAAGCCTTGAGCTACGGAACAAGGGGAAGGAAGAAGGTAGATGAAGAAAGAAGGGCCCAAGTAAAAGGGGAGAAGGGCAAAAAGAAGAGGCCAGGAGAAGGAAAAGAGATACATACGACCAATACAAACCCTCGGTCCCCCATTAAAAGGCAAAAACCCCCACCCGGGTCTTAATTTCTGCTTTTCATTCTCATTCTCATCACCCTCCCCATCAATCCACCTCCCAGGCCTAAACGCCTCAGCATCCTCCCCGAAAATATCCACCCGTCTATGCATAGCATACGTATACCAAACCACCAACGTTCCTTTCCCCACAAACAGTGGATCCTTCCCCTCAACCCCCCCTCCCGTCTCCAACACCAAATCCCTCGTAGCTTCCCTCGAGTTTCCCGGGATGATCGGATACAATCTTAACGCCTCATTAATAACAGCTTTAAGGTACTTCATGTTTTTGAGTTGAGCGTAGGTTGGTGGGGCGTTAGTATCTGGACCTAGAATTGTGGTTATTTCGCCACGCAGGGTTTGGAGCTCGCTGGGGTGGCGGGAGAGCAGGAAGAAGGTGTTTGTGAGGAGGGCAGCGGTGGTGTCACGGCCTGCGAGGAGGATGTTTAGGAGTTCGGAGCGCAGAATTTGGGGCGTTGTTGTGCGGGTTAGGAGTTCATTTAGGAAGATATAACGGGTTGGGGTGGTGAGTTCGTCGGGTTCTTTGGTGGTTGTAGATGAGTGATGTTTTTCTAGGGCTTTGTTTACGAGTTTGTCTGCGAAGGCTTTGGGGTTGGTTAGCTTGGTATTCATTCCATGATCCACAGGCAGAGAACGTAGGAGGAGGAGGAAGAGGAGGATGTTGAATGAGCTAGGAAGATAAGGGTGGTTCTCGAGTATGACGCTTACCTTGCACACACCTAACACACCTCTCAAACCTCTTATTCGGAACCTTCAAGACCGCCTTCAAAATCTCCCACCCCGCATCTCCACCCCTCGCCAGCGGATTCAACGCATACTCAAACGCGTCCACAAAATCCCTGACCTCCGCTTTCCTAACTTCATCCCCCTCCCCCCTCAAAACTCCCGTACTCTCCCCAAACAAAAACTCCGTCGAAACGTCAAGTGTCAGATCCGGGAACAAGGTAGCAAGATTCACAGTCTCCCCATCCCTAGGTATCTTATTGATCAAGTTCCGCATATGTGTTTCCAAACTGGATAAATCCGCCACCTGGCCCCGCTCAAAACACGGCCGCAAAAGCTCTCGAGAACACTTCCATTCTGCGCCTTCGGAGGTGAAGATCCCTTTTCCTAACACCTTGGAAAAATCTTTGATTCGTTCGCGCCCGATGCTGAAGTTTTGGAACTCGGTTGCTAGGATTGCTTTTACGATTTCTGGGTTTTGGGTTAGGAGGAGCGGTTGGCCTAATATACCGATCTTTTGGATCGTTCCGGATGGGGAGGTTTGCAGGAGGGATTGAATGTAACTAAGAGCCCGGTGCTCTTTCATGGCTTTGATCATTTGGATTGTGAAGTCTAGACCTAGGAGGTAGGGGTTTGACGGACCGGTTGGCGCGGGTTTGCATTTTTGCAGGGTCTTTAGATTACGGCGGTTGTAGGCGAGGAGGAGTTTATTGAAACCTTTGTATAAGATATAGAGAATGAAGGAGAGGAATACGAGTGATCTGATTGAGAGATTCATTGTCAGAACAGAGAGAAGAATTGAAACTTGAGGAGAGAGGGGATGGAATAGAATGAAAGAGGGGTAGTAGAGAAACAGGGGTATAAAGAAAAGAGATACAAATACATATACACAATTTCCCAAATCTCGTTGCCTGATGAGACGTACCTGGATCGTATTTTCCGCACCCGACAATACGTATGTGTGGCTTGTTTCAACACGAACAACCCATGGGGAGCGCGCCGTTTTGCTGTTTTAGGCGTAGGCCGATAGGCCGGTTCGTTTAAAGCTGCAGGTGGCTGGTGCTACTAGGTGGTTTGGTCTACGACGTATTAGGGAATTTTGGGTCCCTGGTTTGGATTAGTGCCGTTCTTTTGCTAAGCGTTTTCTTTGTTGTGGGGTTTATGATGAATTAATTCTCTTTGTGGAATTGGCATTGATGATAAAGGGGAGCATAGAGAGAAAATAGATTGCCGGAGTTCTTCTGGCGAGATGCATGGACTCCTCGGTGGAACAGAAATCAATACTTGAACTTATTCAGGTACAGGGGCTCGGAAATAGATGGTGAGAGTTCAATAGGTAGGATGTTGAGAACGGGTGTTCGTGGGAATCCCCATGCGAGGTTCGTTGGTGAATGGAGATGGAAGCTGGACTGGTACTTGAGGGTATGCCGTTAGGCGTATGAGTGTACGAGTAGGGTTCCGAGTTTCAAGAGCTATTACTATCTTTCAAGACAATCGGTGCTATAGTTTAGCAGTGGATAGAGAAGATAGGGCCAATTTTGGGTTGCTAGCCCACGGGACAAGTACATCTCATGCACAATGGTCAAGCACATCACTCACTCACGCACACATAATTGAGCAGAGATTATCATTGGATTATCCTAGAAGGAATTCCCGATGAGTCGGCAATAAAGCCAACAATCCCTAACTACCTATTGTTTCCATAACCATCCCTCCAGAATGACTCCAGAAGCATCATCCTTCATCATCCCATTCCTCCACAATTTCATCGTTCGTATATCAAAACACCATCATCTGTCTCAGAAAGCAAAGCGCAAGAGGGCAATAATAAAAGAGTCTGGGGGCAAAGGAAAGGAAAGCAAAAGGCCATCCTAAACGTAGCGTCGCCAAGGCATATCATCAGCCACAAGCATTGGAATCCACGGATTCCCAAAATATCCAAACTGTAGTTGTCATAGGCTCCAATTCAGAGGTGATTGCCAGGAAAGTTGTAGTTCCAAGGTCCGGATGGAGATGAACTTGATTTGACATACAAGGTAAGAGAGAGAAATGACCTTGAGTGAGTGGATTTGGTATAGGATCCAGGAAATGCCCATAGTTGATGAACCCAAGGGATGCTGTACCAATTGCCACCCAGAAAGAAAGGAAGAAAAAGGAAATAAGAGAAAATATTAACCTATCACTGGCCTTTAACATGATTGCTCAAGTTAAAAGCACGGGATGGGTTAACGGGGAGAGAAAGACGAAAAGGAAAATGTGCAGAAGGGGGGATTGTTGAGTATGCTCGACAGGTTGGGCTCCAGTAGGTCCGAATGGTATGAATTATGAGAAGTTGATGATACAAGCAGAGCCTGATCTTTTTGGTTGTCTTTGACGCCATCACTCGGCTTAGAACACAGGAAAATTATGTTCCAAACACTGAATAGGCCGAAGACGTAAACGAATCCGTGGAGGATTAGGGGAGTGTATATGAAACAACCGGGTATAATATGCCACAGGGAAGCTGAGTCGGATGATGTTTGGAAAACCCACGTAAAGAAAAAAAGAGCTTGAAAGACGATGAGAAAAGCTTGTGCTTGATGCGAAGCAAGCCCTAGAGCTGGACTTGATGAAACTTGGAGACGTTGGTGTAATCCAAGGAAGTATCACTTGCAATGCCATGCGAATGGCGGTCGATTGTCGATGGAGTTAGTAGAGACCGTCAGCGTCGATAGCGTCGAGAAGATCCTGGTTGATGAGGTCTGGGATCTTGTCTTCTTCGATCTCGTCCACGGGTAGGAGAATGTCTTCGAGTGTCGGAATCCGGCGAACTTGATCCAACTCATACTGATGAAGGACAGATAGATGATACCACGCAACAACGCCGTTGTTTGGCTCTCGAGGTAGACCGAGAAATCGTCCAACGTGAGTCTTTGCGCGATCATCACCCTCCCACTTCATTTCAGCAGCAGGTGGCCATGGTGCAATCTCATCTTTGAGCTTGTAGTTCTTGCACCAAATAGTGTGTTGAGCGAGAACGCTGCTGCGATTGTCTTCGGGCTCCCAATCACCAAAGGCTTTGACTTCTGGATAGCCACGGGCTTCGATGGCTTCTTTCTCTTGAACAGCGCGGTTCAACCTCTCTTGACGAATCTGAACCTGCTTGTTCCGGTGCTCAACCCATGTGTCCCAGTCGAATTTGGCAGCAGGCGTCTTGCCATACAAACGCTTCATTGCGTTCATGATGATGTAGTATGTGTCGCGTTCACGACCCATGGGCGTAGCCCATGAGCGAGCGTTCCTCGGGGGCATCTTTGCTGATTGACGCGAAGGCATGTGGATAGCGTAAGGAAGTGTCACAAGTATGTCTGAGAGGTAATCGAGGTAGTATTGAGCTTTCGGAAGGCCACGAGCGAGTAGAAGTTGACTTTGGAGAGCTCGCGGGTAGGAATGAGGTGGAGAGTGTGGGTAGTTCGAAGATGTCGGTGTCCTCGAAGGTTTTGTGGGGGATATTTATTTGGCGAGAGCTGGACCCTGATTATCTATCGAGTTAGCTAGTATTCACCTGAGGCGCTTGGCAGGGGTAGCCTGGGTAACCGAGAGCTGCCTGACAAAGCGTGAATCTGCTCTTGTTCCTGCAGAACCGCTTGATTCATGGCGCGAAATCATTCGGACAGGAGGTTGTAACGAAATGTAACGACAATGCAGCAAAGACAGCTCGTGAACAGTGTTTAACACATACCTGGTATTGCCAGTGAATCCCGACTGCTTGAGAATGGTCGGTGGAGGAGCCGCAACGATCTCCGAAGCAAAGTGAACCTTGATCTAACAATAGGGTCGAGAACTAGAGATGCCGTAGACGGCGATGTCGAAGATATTCTGTCAATCAAAGATAAGATAGACCAGATGTGTTAGGTGTGTGTGCGAGTTGTGGTTGGGGTAGGTCAAGGGTTGAGAAGGGAACGACCTGTTGCCTGAGATAAGGATAATTGAAGAACAATACGAGGGCTTAGTACTATTGTGGAATGAATAAGCAACAATACCGCCTATTGTACGTTCGAGTACAATAAGAACGTCAATGAGTCACGGAAGTCCCTACGTACCCAGCGATACTTCCACCAAAAATCGACTTCTGAGAACGCGGCGGTGTATAACTGATCTTAAAGCTGATTAGGATTGGCCAACGCTCCCTGCGAATGTGACGGATGACATTCTATGAGCACGGGACCCCGCCTTCGGAGTAGACCAATTAACAAGCAATGCGAGACGGCGGTGAACTTTCCGAAGCGGTGAGTACCTTTGAAAGGTTGTTGCGATATGGATATGCTAACGTCTAGTAAAAGGTTGCTCAGCGAGGACCTTTCAAAACGAATACGAGTATCATAGACGGATTATGGGGATGCCTTCTACTAGTGAGGGCACGGGAGTAGTTCCGAGTGCGGGCGAATGCGCGAGTTTTGAAACAGCATTGAGCACGCCCAATGCTATAACCTTCACGTACTTTAACAAAGGCATTTCAACGAGCTCCCAATGACTCATCAATAGGGCAGCTGAAGTGAATAAAAGAGTGAAAAAAAAAGTATGCGGTACGGGGTGGCTGGGCCGAAGAACGGGTGGCGTTTCTCACGCCGTACATCGGGATCGTGACCGAGAAAGAGATGACTTACATCCAAGACTAACATTCGTCAAAGGAAGAAAAGCTGATACAGAAGGGCATCCATATCATATTGAAGAACGTTTCTCTTCTACATATACTTACCTGTCCATCGCAAGTGAAAGAATCTGCCTGGGCATTCCTGGAAAAGGGACGCCTGTCAACGGATTTGCTTCACAATCAAGAAAAGCATGCTAGGCACCAAGATTAGCAAACATATAAAAAAGAAAGATGGTTTGAAACGAAAGTCGTTTGGCAAGACTTGATATGACAGGTCACCTGTGCTATCATTTACCTAACATGCTCCCCCTAGACATCTGACACTGTTGCTAATTAGCGCTCAATATCGGGCTCTACTTCGAGTGCCAATCCGGGATAGGTGCAATTGCGTTGGGTTCGAAAAGTCTTTTAGTCTCTTCAATATGGACAAAGGTCATGGATATTACAGTCCAGGTGCATGTATTGAGTAGCCGGTAGCACGAATGCCTCAGCAGTGAAGGGGATAGTTGACACTAAAGCGAGCCACGAGGCACAGAAGAACTTTGCCAAGGGTGAAAGATATTCGACGAGACTAGAACGTCTATCCATAGGAAAAAGAAGAAAGACTTTGGATTGAAAAACGCTGGAAGAGATGGATTAAGGAAAATGGTGCAAGAAAAAAGAAAATGGACTTGAACTCGAGCTCGAACTTGCAATCGGCTTGTATCTGTTGGAATTTCCGCCGCATAACAAAGGAGAGAAATGAATAAAATAATACTCATATACCGGCGAGATACCATTCGATGTTGGTTTGAAACTACTGGCAGTGTTCGGCATCAATGCGAAGTGCGGGAGACTGCTGCTCCGGATGAACAAAAGCCAGGGACCCTCTCTTCTTATTTTGAACGCGGTTTCTAAAATAAAAGCCGCCCAGCAACTATCCCTATGCAGATCCCGGGTGCTAGGCATTGACGGTATGGGTCTCATCGGTGCTTCAATGTTTATGGCGGAATCTGTGGCGCGTCAGGAGAAAGCGCAAAGATGGACGAGTAACCTTGGAACATTGGGCAGAGGTGCCACAGAGGAGTCTGGTGTCACTGTCAGCGCATAGAGGATCAGAGGGTTGTTTTGGAGATGGTATGGAGTGCAACGTTGTTTGATGGACAGTGGGTCGTATGGGCGGTTGATTGGAAGGTGAACGTTTGTTTCGAAGATGCGTGAGACGAGACTACTACGGAGCGTTCGTGATAGGTACGCGAGGGCTAGCAGCTGGCAGGGGTGGACAGGCGCTTCGCCGCAGCCACAAATCGACAAAGGCTTGGCGCGCCCATTGGCTGTGAAAGGCTGAAGTGAGTCGGAGTGCGCCCAGCATTTATCCCTGGCATCAGAGGAAATGAGACATGGAGAGCTGCATGCTCAACCACCATGACGTGGGCGGCATTACAGATTGCAAAGTGTTGATCATCAAGAATGTAGATGGAGAGAATGGTATTCTGCTGGCTGTCTACGGGATGAGAGAGACGACAGTTGAGGAGTGGAACACAGAAGAAAGATGAGATGACGTTCAAGTTAGGTATGAAAAAACAAGGAACAAGACCTTGCAGCATGCCACACAGCCAGTGGTGGAGCGCCACAGCATTCGCCTCAGCGCACAGGATCTGCGACAAGCCTACATAATACCAGCTGCCGCGTCCTCGTCTCTTTTGATCTCTGAACACCTCCTCTGTGACCCACCTCCGCCCAGGTAGTGTTCCCTTGCCGTCTGTCAAGAAACGAACGTCCACGACAGCGTCCGGCCTTGCGGTGCGCACTCTGCGTCGACGGGCTCTGAGAGCTCCAAACGCGCAGAGCGAGAGAAAACCCCACCCCGCAATCCCCCGGTCGCCGTTGTCCAGAAGACGGCAAGACGAGGAACAAAGGGGCGGCGACAACAACATCAACAAAGCGTCAGAACCAGCCAAGCTCAAAACACAAAGGCCCAAAATAACACTCGCGAGACGGAAGCAGGCGATCTGGCCTATTCTTGTCTTGCGCATTGTGGTCTTCCTGGGGTCGATCGCTGCGTAACCAAATGACTGGCTGCTAAGGCATCGTCGCCCGCCTCCGAGGGCGCCTACTAGGGCCGCCCTACCCCAAGAGCCTCATCTTCCCGAATAGAGCCACGACTGCTGAGTGGGTAGCCTGCTGAAACGTCTCGGTCGGGCAGCCTCTCGTGACAAGCTTTCTGCAGAGGTCTGCAAATAGGTCCTACGCTTTCTCGCGGTACGTACCCGCTGCTTTGTTTCACCTCCGCTTTGTTTGGTCGTCAGTGAATGAATGAATCACAAAACCCTACAAGATCCCCGCACTGTCCTCTCACTATGACTGCCTTTCCTTTGTTCTTCACCATCAACGCGTGACATTTTCTCTATTGTTCATTGTTTCTATAGATTTCTTTTTCCTTTTTCCTCTTTCCTTCCTAATCCCGTAATACTTTCACCCTCTCCCATATCTCTGGCAGATATCCCTTGTGCTTCTTTCACCAAAATCTTCCTCCAATTTCCTTCGTCACACCCAAGTTCTGTATTAGAATATTTGCCTCGCTGGCCGACCTCTCTCTAATCCGCCTCTCGTAGACCGAGGCCTTTCCTGCCACCCACATCCATCATGGCTCCCACAGAGAACCAACAGCAACCCTTCCCGGCTGTACCTCCATCTCTTTCCGCTGGCGATCATGAGATGCGAGACTACTACGCCCCGCAAGATGCACCACGACCTACAATAACCCAAACACCATACCTCACACCATACCTCGGCCTTCGAGCTAGACTCTCACAAGTATGGATCAACCGCTGGACTATTCTCCTCCTTCTTATCCTTGTCCGAACCCTCATCGCCATTGCCAGTATCAACGACAACCTCGCCTCCTCTAAAAAACACGCCCTGAGTGCCTGTAGCAAAGTCGAGAACATCGGCAGTTCCATGGCATCCATGCCTCACTACATGTCTCAGGGCGTCAACGAACTCACTGCCAGTGGAGTCGAGAGGGGTGTCAACGGACTCATGTCAATGCTCGATCTGAGTGTTGCTGGCGTCGAAGAGATCGTCCTCTTCGTCATTAACATGATGACTTCAACTTACCTTTGCTTGATTACCCTCGCCGTCAGTGGTAGCCTACACGCCGCCGTTGAACTGGGAACCGAGGTTTACGAAGCACTTAACAAGACCGTCGATGCCGTGACGGGTAACATTGCCGACAAGACCAAGAGTTTCCAAGACAACCTCAACAGCTTCATGGATTCCCTGAAGAGCCTTCCATTTACGAACTTCGATCCACCTTCGTTCGACTTCACGGATGATATCAATAAGCTCAAAGCTTTGGAAGTACCGCCAGAAATTCAGCAGGGTCTCCAGGAACTTAATAAGTCGATCCCAGATTTCAAAGAAGTCAAAAATTTCACGGATAGCATGATTCGTTTGCCTTTTGAAGAGGTCAGAAAACTTATCAATGAATCGTTAACAACGTACACCTTCAACCGCACGCTCTTGCCCGTTCCGCAGAAGGAGACACTCACTTTTTGCTCGGAGAGCAATGGCATCAACGATTTCTTCGACAACCTTGTTCAAATGGAAATCACTGCCCGTAAAATCTTCCTCGGCGTCATCATCGTCCTGGCTATCCTTGTCTGTATTCCCATGGCCTATCGCGAAGTCCGTCGCTACCGCTGGATGGAACGACGTGCTCACCTAATCACCACCGATTCCTACGATTCTATGGATGCTGTGTATCTTGCTTCTCGACCATACACTTCATCCTTTGGCCTCAAAATTGCCAATCGATTCGGATCAACTCGACGTCAAATCGCTGTCAGGTGGGCAGTCGCCTACGCCACATCAACTCCAGCTTTGTTTCTCCTTTCTCTGGGCATCGCAGGGCTCTTTGCCTGCTTGTGTCAATACATCCTCCTCAAGAAAATTGAGCAGGAAGTCCCAGAACTCACGAACCAAGTGGCGGATTTTGCTGGCAAAGTAGTCAATTCTCTCAACAATGCCTCCCAGGCATGGGCACTTGGAGTCAACCAAGTCATGAACGACACCAGCACCGACATCAACAACGATATTTTTGGTTGGGTTAATACCTCTACGACAGCAGTCAATAACACGCTTAACACGTTTGTCGATGAAATGAGGAAAGTGCTTAACACAACCTTTGGCGGTACTGTTCTTCATGATCCTATTCAAGAGGTCCTGAACTGTCTGATCCTTCTCAAAATTGAAGGCATTCAAAAAGGTTTGACATGGGTCTCCGAACATGCTCATGTGGACTTTCCATTGATGCCAAACGATACATTCTCATTGGGTACCGCGGCCAAGATCGATGACGGAGGCTCGTCCGCCGAACTTCTCTCAAACCCTACTGGCAAAACAAGGGATGAGATTACCGAAACCATCACCGACTTGGTCGACAAGCTTGTAAACGGTATCAAGATTGAAGCCATTATCTCGACATGCGTGATTATGGTCTGGGTAATTATTGCGATCATTGGTATCATTCGCGCTTGCACACTTATGCGTGGAGGAGGCAACACTCTTCCCACGAGTCGTGCCTATACCATTGACCCCTCTATGGACAACTCACATCCGCAACAATACCCACCAGACGCCGCCGCCCCTCCATATGAGTATTCCGTCAACAAAGCAGCGCCGTATACGATTCAGCCTCGACCATTCCCTACTTTTGAGCCGACGAATACTAGTTCTAGGCAAGACGATGAAAAAGTTGGTCAAGTCGACGCACACAATGTCGCGGAATCCACTGCTCGCCCCGTCCATCTACGAAACAGCAGTCATGGACATCTCGCAACTGGCAATTCACCCTACGATGAGAAACGCGACCCATTTTCCGACTCTTCCCCATATAACGAGAAGTCCGCTAGAAATCCATTTGCCGGCTAATTTGCACTTGTCTTCGCTGACCTTTACGCTTCAGTTCTGAGTCTATGAAAATGCAATTTGTCGGACAGTGATGAGACGTAATTGCTCAGGTTACGTACCCTGGTCCCTAGGTCCTTTTCAAACGATGCCTTTTTGCTCTTTGGAAAGATGCCAGATTGAAGGATTTCGGTCCTCTCTGGTGCAAACTGGTTTTTGTTTTATTTGTTTGTGTTGTGCTCTGCATTTGCGTCAGGCGTTGGATTGATATACCCTCATTGCATTTTGAAGCGTTCAAGCATTTCCCCAATCGTTTGTCTCATTGAAAACAAGTTTCAAATTTTCTGCTTTGTTTGTGGTGTGTCTCCTTTGGTACGTCTGTTCCCGAGGCCCTTTCCATCCCGTTCCTCTCCATAGTTTCCTTCATACTCCGTTAAACCCTTGTCTCTTCTTACGAATTTTCCCCGCCTCCCCGTTGGCTTGCCCGGTTGGCCGCGAGTCTTCAAGAGGGAATTTAAGGATGCAATGGCGTTGAGAATGAAGTGGAACTATGCACGAACCGGACATATTGGGTATGATCGCTCATTCGCCTCTCAAGACTCCCTTCTACCACTTGCCCTTCAGGATGCATCCTCGGACCCGCTGTGGTGAGAACATGGAGAAGAGCGAGACTTGTGAGCTGCTGATCGATAACAAGCGTCCCCCTTCCTCCCCACTTTTGTTTTCTCTGCTCGCTTCAGGACCTAGGCAGCAGGAAAAAAAGTGAGTTTGAGATGCAGAAGAAAGAGATGCGTTTGCTTGTACGGCTGGTTGAAGAATCCTCGTCCCTAGGATGAAGGGTTGGTTTTTGCGCCTTTTGCGACTTTGTTGATCCCGTGCCTTTCTGCCGGGATGGTTTCCGGATAGTGCTGTGCACTGGGACGGAGGCATGCGAATAGGATTTGCCTAGTCAGTCCTTGCAGCTTGTGTTCCGGTGATCGATAGTCATTTTTTCTGACCTTAGTCGCTCCTTAACGTAACGAGCCCCTAGATGGAGAGTTACGGCTTTTCTCCTTCAAAATTGTATGTAGCACGAAAGGCCGTAGAACAGCCAAATTGAAGAAACTCTCCGAAATTTTGTACTTTCCCTGATTGAGTAATGCGTGATTATGATGGCGGTCTGGTCATTCTGTGTGAGTTGTCATAGGTTGACCATGACTAAAGTAGAATTAGATGCACTTATCTTGCATGTAGATAGATAATTGGAGCTCCATGCAGCTCATGGAGCAGATGAAAGGTACCACGTAGAAGATCGCTCCGTATCCGCCGATCCGGAGCACTTGGATTTCACTAGCGTATCACCACCTCGGCATGCATGCAGGGCATGACGCTTGAGCTTCCTCCAAGCTTCAAAACACAACAATATGCCGCTGACCATGTTGTATGACCATCTGATGCCGGTCGCATAGAACCAAATTACCATATCCCGCCGTCTTTTGGCTCTATCCTTCCGCCATGTTGTCCGCCTTCACCGCTCGTCCCATCGTCGAGCTCAAGCAGCGGGACAAGTCCAAGATTGAGTCGATCCTGGCCTACGGTGTGTAGAGCTCTGTTTTCCGCGACAATCCATAGCATTGTACTGATATTATTGAAGGTGATAGGGTATTGGTCGGACTCAACACCGGCACCTTACGAATTTACAGAGTCAACGAACCCACCGACGACCCTGAACCACCCAAAGAGAATGGGGAGGCAGCGCCCGAGCAGCCAAAGACGAAACCTGCAGACCTCCTTCGGGAAGAGGAGAAGTTCTCTCGTCGACCCATAAACCAGTTAGCAATTATTAAAGAAGCCAATATCCTCGTCTCGCTTTCCGACAACTTCGTTTCGATACATGACATCCAAAGCTATGCGCTTCAGGAGAGGCTGGAACGAACAAGAGGGGCCTCCACTTTTGCAGTTACCTCGAATATTGTAAAAGACCCAACCACTGGTATTCCCTCCATCGTCTCCCGCTTAGCGGTCGCCGTGAAGCGAAAGATTATACTTTGGAAATGGCAGGATATGGAACTTACTGGGGAAGCTACAGAGGTCACATTGGTTGCTTCTGTCAAGTCCTTAACATGGGCAACTGGGACGAAGATTGTAGCCGGAATGGATCCGGGCTTCGTCATCGTCGATGTGGAGAGCCAGGAAGTATGTGATATCAACAAGCCAGGAGTTGTAGGGGATGCAGGACAAATAGGGACACGATTCGGAGCGATATCGTCATCCGGAATGGGCTATATGGGCATGAGTGGATGGATACCAAAACCAATGGCGACACGACTCGGCGAAGGTGAAATGCTATTAGCCAAAGATGTCAACAGTCTATTCATTGATACTGATGGCAACCCCTTGGAGAAACGCCAGGTGCCATGGCCGTCAGCTCCAGAAGCTCTCGGATATTCCTATCCATACATGCTAGCCCTGCAACCTCCGGCGAAAGGAGGCCTAGAAATAAGGAATCCTGACACACTAAACCTACTCCAAACTATAGCTTTACCAAACGCTAACTCCCTTCATGTACCTCAACCAAACATTAGCCTTGCGCATGCAGGGAAAGGTTTCCTAGTCGCAAGCGATCGATGTATTTGGAGAATGGGAGCTCTCGACTACGATTCACAGATCGACGAGCTAGTTGCCCTGGGAAGCTTCGATGAAGCGATCAGTCTGTTGGGTATGCTCGAGGACACGCTATTACGTGACAAGGAAGAACGGCTGAGGGAAATCAAGATGCTCAAAGCCCAAGGGTTATTCGATCTTCGGAAATACGGGGATGCTATGGAACTCTTCTCCGAGGCTAAAGCTCCCCCAGAACGCGTGATTGCATTATACCCTAAATCAATTGCGGGAGACATATCGTCTGTTGATAGCACAAAAGATGCCGAGAGTGAGGTCGATCAAGAGGAGACGAATGGCGAAACATCTCCAGTAACTCCAGTAACCCCCAAGCTTCCAACCCACACTCCAGCATCTTCGATTGGAAGATCTATGCTTGGGAGGTTCAAGGCCGAACAAAAGCTGGACTCTGATACTGCATCTGTGAGGTCACTGAAGCTAGATGATGCAAGTGACACAGCTAGTATCAGAGGCAAAGTTTCTGAGACTCTGCAACCCGATAAGCGCTTAGGTATGTTCACCCATCAGACTAATTGTTCAGTTGCTAATAGGAATATAGAGGGAAAAGATTTGAAGCATGCTGTGAACCATCTGCGAGGATTTTTGGCTCAATCCCGCGTGCAGCTAAAGCGTTACATTAATATCGATGGAACTCTAATTGACCCTCTAGAGGCTCCAAGCGAAAGTCAAACCGAAGATTGGAAACCGCCCTTCTACTATTTTATACCCGAAATAACCTCATCGGAGCCCATCGATTGGGCCGAAAGGCTACTGGAAGTTGCACAGTTGGTGGACACAACGCTCTTCAAGGCTTATATGCTTGTAAGCCCAAGCCTTGCTGGATCTCTGTTCCGACTTCCCAATTTTTGCGATCCCGATGTTGTCAACGAGAAGTTATATCAAACCGGGAGATATAGTGACTTGATCGATTTTCTTCATGGAAAGAAAATGCATCGACAAGCATTGGAATTGCTTGCGAAATTTGGTAAAAATGAAGCCGATGAGGAAGTAACGGAAACACTACAAGGGCCTCAAAGAACTGTTGGCTATCTACAGCAATTGCCGCCCGAATTGATCGACTTAATCCTCGAATTTGCGGAATGGCCGCTACGAACAGAGCCAGACCTTGGCATGGAGGTATTCCTTGCGGATACTGAAAATGCGGAGACGATGCCAAGGAATAAAGTATTGGAGTTCTTAGAACGTATTGACCTTAAGCTTGCCGTGAGATACTTGGAGCATATTGTCGAGGAGCTGAATGATCTCGACCCGGATTTCCACCAAAAGCTCATCGACCTCTATCTCCAACGCTTGAAGGCTCCTGGTGAGGACCAGTTCAAGAGTGATGAAGAACGAAAGGACTGGGTAGAGAGGTTACAAAATTTCTTCAAGACCAGTGTTCAATATAACAGAGTTTGGGCCTTGAAGCAGCTTCCCGCTGATGGTAAGTTTTCCATCATTCTTCTACGACTTATGTATGACTAACTAGAGATTGAAGAACCGGAATTCTACGAGTCGCGTGCAATTGTACTCAGCAAGATGGGCTCGCATAAACAAGCACTTCACATCTATGTTTTCCAAATTAAGGATTATGCAAAAGCGGAAGAGTAAGTCACCCTGAAAAATGTCCGATTCAGCTCCACTGATAATTGACTAGATACTGCAATCAAACCTATCTTTCAGTTCGACCAGAATCCCCAACAAAAACGACTGAACACCCTTCCGTGCGTGCGGCTACATCTGACCCCACCGCCGCTGAACCTTCCATTTATCATGTTCTCCTAAGTTTGTACCTCAAGCCACCACCGCCACACCAACCAAATTGGCCACCGGCACTTGAACTCTTGAGCAAACACGGCGCTCGGTTGCCAGCTTCCACAACTCTTGATCTTGTCCCCGAATCTCTCCCAGTGAGGGACTTGGAATCATACTTTAGAGGCCGCATCCGCAATGCCACAAGTGTAATGAACGAAGAGCGCATTGTTGCCAGCCTTCGGGGCGTAGAGAAGGTAGAGGTAGAAGCGGCGGTATTACTAGGCGATGGCAGGAGCGGGAAACCAGGAGGAAGGAACAGAAGGGTGGTCATCAGCGAGGATCGGCATTGTGCAGTGTGTCATAAGCGATTTGGCGGGAGTGCCATCAGAGTGTATCCAGACAACAGCGTTGTACATTCAGGTTGTCTGAAGGGTAGTGTTAATCGGAAGACGACGGGCGGGTGGAAGTGAGGAAGAATAGATGAAGCGGTTCGGAATTGATGATGCATCAACGCGACGGAATTTGGCTGTAGATATCGGCGGCGCTTGGATTGAAGGGATGCGGTTCGTTGGTCACGTAGATATCCAATATACTCTTAATCCACCGAACCATCTATATTCTCTCACCCATCAATGAACCCTTCATCCATCTATTAAACCACACTCAATCTTCACCCTCACTCCTCCACAACCTCCTCTCCATAATTCTCCTCCTCCTTCGCATCATCCACCGCCCCCTTATCCCCCGCACCTGCTTTATTATCCTCCTCCATTTTTTGCGTCAAGAATACATTTACGTTGTTTTGGAGGGCTTGCACCGATTTTAGGAGTGTGTCGAGGTAGGCGGTTTTTTCGGAGGTGGAGGGGTCGGCGGGGATGGAAGAGAGATTGGCGTTGGCGTTGATGGTGTGGGTTTCAGTGGTGGGGGAGGTGTAAGTTGCGTGGAGGGTGGAGGACATGGTGGTTATTCGTACGAGGAGGTTGAGTCTTGGAAATTGTTTGGTTTGTGGGTGAAGGGTGCGGTGGTGGTGGTGGGATGTCCGCGATGATGATGAGGTGGGAATGTGGGCCGAGGGACGATGTAATAATCTAATGCTAGCGGCGATCCTCCATCTCAACTTCGAAACAAGAGCTGCGAGACGACAACCTCACTCACTCGCTCTCCCGTCGTTCGTTCACTCTGTTCCTGTACCTCCAGATACCCCTTTTACCGCGTCTTTATCCAGTCAGTAGTGTCATGCAGGCCATGACCTAACCTTGTCACAGCCACGCCGTGTCCTCTCCATACATAGTACATTCGCAAACGGCGGCAGATTGTCTTACAGCGAGCTGCCCACAGCAGCGTCATCGTATTCATTCACTTCCCCACGTCCCACAGACCCGCCGGGCACCACCATGAATTCTCCTCCACCGCAGACTCCTACCTACCCGCAAACGGCAGTAGAGAGCGACTCGGACTCGGACGCATCGCAAGTCACGACGTTTTCTGTGCAACGGCGCTCCCCCTTGCCTCCGCGCGCTGGCAACGAGCCCTCTTCCTCCTCCGCCTCCTCCCACAATTACGCCCGGCCGACGATTAATCCCATCCGCCCCAGCGGCGAGTTCTCTCGCACAGAGTCTCCGACCTCCGAGCATGCCACACCCTCCGCCTCCTATCTAGGCCACCGGCCCCGCCAGCGATCACAGGGCTACTTCGAGCCAAGTCTGCCCTCCAACATGTCGTCCAACCATCTCACTGCGTCTCAGATCGCCGCCCAAGCTGCCATGCATGTCCAGAACCCGCAGCACATGAGACGCCGCTCAACCACCATCCCCGAGCCCGGTGGGAATAATGCCAGCGCGAATGCGCCCACGGGGAAGAGGCAGCCTGGCAGCCCACCGCAGAATCTCCCTGGCACCGTTACATTCAAGACCAACGGCATGACGTACCAGAACGGCCTGGTGGGCGGCAACAGAATGGCCGCGACAACAGCAGCCAACGTTGTCTTTCCTCGAAGTCCTTTGCCGTCGCCTGGCCTACCCTCCCAGCCCGAGCATGGTTCGCCCAAGTTTCCCTCGTCCACCCCGGAACCGCAATTGCAGAAGCCGCCCAAGGAGAAAAGCAAGATGAAACTGTTTTCCAAGCCGAAGAACATCGGCATTTCCAAGGAAAAGGAATTCGACAAGAGACATCCGGCACTACCGAGTCCAGGCAAAGCCAGCATGCACAGTTCGCATGCGCTAAATAGGATGATGATGAACCAGAGTACGACGAGTCTTGTGGATTCGAGCAATACCGGAAGCACTCCTTCGCTGTATTCGTCGGCTAATGCATCTACATCAACTCTAGTACCAACGAGGAGTGATGTCACTGTCCCTTTGCCACTAGAAAAGGATAAAGAAAAGCATAAACATCATTTCTTGTCGCGTAACAAGCACAAGCAAAAGGACAAGGATGATTTCCATTTGCCACTGTCATCCGCCAGTAGTACTTCAAAACCTACAGATCCTAATGCACAGCCATTATACAACTTTGCTGCGCCAGCTTCGCCAGGCCATGCAAGCACTTTCACCACTTCTGTCACTGGGCTAGATCTGAGGCATGGTGGAAGAGGATTGCGCGAGAAAAAGAAGGCGGACAAGGCAGCGGCGTATCTTGGAGAGAGCATTGACCCGCCATACAAGGAGAGAAAGCAATCATTTAGTACTGAACGAAGCGAATGGCCTACTGCAAGCAGTCTAGTGGCTACCCCTGGTGGTGTGGGCCTAGGACCTTCGCCCGGGCCTTCAATGACCTATCTAGATAATAATATGGGCTCTCTTGGAACATCATTCGGACTACCCGGTATAGGACCTGACGATGCCTGGCCACTACTCAAAGCTCGTTTACTTCATATATTCGAAGGCGAAGATCCACGTCCCCCGATTGAAGATTTCAACTCGCTCGTGTTAGTACACATCAAGCGGTGTATCCAGAAGCGCTCTCCAACTCTCATCATTGAAGATCTTAACGAACTATTATTAACTGGTTTCCTGTCCCTCGATCAAACTCTTCGAAACGTACCAGACGAGCGCCTCATCATCCACCTAACAGAAATGTGGCTTGTGGTTTTCACTACCATTCTACCCTTCCTGCAGGCCGTTTTTCTCCCTCTAGATCTCGAATTCAAGGGTCGTGGCTCTATCATGACTGCCACCGCAGCTGCGGAATTCTGGGGGGCTAGACTTCCTGACCACGATACTGCATCTACGATAAATAAAAACATCCCAACTCTCGGCGAAGATCTCGATGTACGCCGCATAACTATCATCACCTTCCGCGATACAGTCATTTTCCCCCGACACGAAACCCTCATGACAATCTTTTCCCGCCTCTCCCTCGAAAACCTCTCCGCCGGTCTCGAATCACCCAACCCAATTCCAGATTTTGGCAATCCCGGTCGACCTGGTACCGCAACGTCTGGTTCCGACTCAGTTGCCGCCATCAACAGCTTCAATAGCCAAGGCTCTACATTACAAGAAACCATGTCCTCGACTTCCTTCCCCGGTACCTCGTCTTCATCACTTTCCCGCTCCCGCGCCACCTCCAATACCTCCGCTGGCTCTTTCAGTGCGCATTCTCTAGGTGGAAACACTTCCTCGCCTTCTACACATCCCTCCAATCTCCCTCCTCAACTTCATCAACCGCGTCAGATGGACTCAGCGCAGGTTACTGAGACGGTGGGGAGAATGCTGCAATGTGTTTCTGTGCTTGCGAGTGTGCAGAGCGGTGATGAGGCACAGCAAAAAATGGAGAAGTTGATCAAAGAATTGAAGTATAATTGGCTTGGAAGAGGCAGGACAGGAAGACAGAGACACGGGTTTGTGGGACCTAAGAGGGGTGGATTGAACTTGGGGGTTCCGGTTGGTGGAGTGCCAGGGATTGCGTAGGTGGTGGGTGGAATGTTGTATGGATGGAGAAGATGTATTTTTTGGTGGGGAAGATATCTGTTCATGGGACGTATTAGTCTACGCTTGTTGTTATTGTTCATTCGGACGAACTAAACTGCACATGTAGTTATTAGCTTGGTGTTTACTGGGGGTTTAGGTGTTTGTTGTTATATTTGACATCAACCTCTTTCCTTTTCTTTCCAACCAGAGACTTCTCAAATTTCTCTCTTTCTCTCTCTTTCCCCGACGTTTCTTTTGTTTCGATATGGGAGATGGATTGATGGGTATGATTATGTATGGTTAGATGAAAAGATAATTTTTTTATTTAGGAAAATTTAAAAAAGCGATTATATAATCATTTTTATGTATATAGGTGTATATGCATGAGTGCAACTGGGAGATGTGCATGTTATCTTATCCTCATCTTCAAACAACCATAATAGTTTCTTGATCAATATTCCATCCCATACATACAATCTTCTCAATCAAGCCCTATCAAGCTCAACATCAACAACCCAACCCCCCTGAACAGGTCTATAAAACCCATCCATAACACTCGCATTCACCATCAAAGTTTCCTTTCCCACATTCAACCCCTTCCCACCCTGTTCGGTGATATCCACATATACCACACCTTCCTTTTCAACCTTTTCTTTATCAATTTCAACGCTTTTTCGTGACTGTATGACGCTCTCCTCATCCTCATCCCCCTTTTCACTGGATTCGGTATCTGAAGATGGAGTAACCGAGGAAGTACCTGATGAGGTAGTTGGTGAGGGAGGAGAATTCCAGACAACACGCTCACCACCCCACCCCTCGTGAATGTGTCCGAAACAGTGGATTTTTGGTTTTGCGCGAGCGGCTGCGCGGAGGAGGTGCGGACAGCCTACGTGGAGATCTGTGAGGGTTTTGTCGAGGATAGTGTGGGGGGGTCCGTGGGTTAGGAGGATGTCTATGTTAGTGTTTGGGTTGGCTGGGCTGGCTTGGTTTGAGGGAGAGGGAGGAACGTAAGAAGGGATTATGCTTGACGAGGTTGAGATGTTTGTGTAGGTGGTGGATGGAGATGAGGTTGATGAGGAGGGTGGTGGGTTGAATCGATCTTCATGATATTGGTAGGGGAAGGCCCAGTCGCAGAAGTAGGGTTGGTGGGGTGCTGAATGGATCTGTTGGTGGATGGTTTAGTAGGCTCGATGTGGAGAGAGTAAAGAAATGAGGACGAATGCTGTTAGAATGGATTAAGAAAAAAGCGGGTTTTGGAAAATCATAGGGGATGGGAGATATGAAAAATAAAAAGGAAGTTTAGAACCAAAGGATATCGCTTTCTGAAAGAAGAATAGGAGGGAAGGGATAAAAGGATAAGGAGAGAAGATGAAATATAAAGCCAAACTTACCTTAAGCTTCGCCCCATTCTTCAAAACCCCCTATACAATAATCAGCATAAAAGATCTCCCAAAAACCCACACATCAAACCTACCTCCCACGTTCCCTCCCCCAATAACTCAACCCCCCTACCCCC
>AJFL01000555.1:0-24826 GCA_000467735.1 Rhytidhysteron rufulum CBS 306.38 | reverse complement strand
TGGTGGTGATAGAGATTTGGTGTTGAGGGTTCCTGGGTCGGCTCACCGATTGGCAAGCTGGCTGGTGTGACATCAGCAGACGGGAGCGGCTGCTTGGCTCGGATTAGCCGCGAAGGTACTGTCCACTCCTGCCACTCTCCAAGGGCTTACCCGCCGACGAGAGCTATTTAAATTCGTTCCAGCGCCCCGTGTCGCTGGCAATGGGGTGCGCGGTACTCGAACGGCAATGTCTACATAACCCCAGCGTTCGCCCAAAACGGGCCGTCTATCCCATATCTTCTTCTTCATCACCGTCCGAACTCGTGAGCGCTTCTCGTGCGATCAGATCCGTTCCTAGGACCTGTCCCACCGTCTCACCCGGCCACGGCAACCCCCCTCCGCAGGGTGGCACAGAGACGACAGGCTGGCCGGGTAGTACAAGGTCGTCGACTCTTTGCGCGTTCTGGTACGGCGTGCTTTCTTTCCTACACTCTTTCTCTCTAGTCAATTCACTTGTCAACTGCCTGGGAGCGTTTGGGTTTGCGCTAGATAATCTCCCCAGGCAGGCTCTCATGCATCCGCGCGCTCTGACGACGTCGCCAATGGCGGGAAATCTCCTTTGACAAACCTCCGTCTTATTCCCTTGCCCTCGTGTCCTCGGTACGGAGGCCCGCTCCACAGTTCTCTCTCCTGGGACACACATACACGTCTGCGGGACGGCTGCACGCGTCGTTCCAAGATGAGCCATGCACGCCAACTGTTGCTGAGCGCGGTCCTGACCTGGGTTGCCGGTTGCTGCAGCAGCACCCTTCTCTCAACAAGCGCTTGAATGCATTCCGCACCGCCCCAATGGCCCAGATTGCTCACGTCAATCGCAGCAGCCTCGACTGCTCAGTGCCGGTGCTGATGCTGGTGCTGATGCTGGTGCCGGTGCTGGTGCTGTCGCCGAGCACATAGCTAGTGCTGCGCGCGGCGTACAAACAGCATCCCCTGCCTGAGAGAGCGCCCTCCGCCCCTCGAATGGGAGCCCATGCCAGCCTTTCCCCGTACGCGAGGCCGACATGGCAAATGGCCGTCCAAACTGCACCCAGACTGCACTCAAACTGCACTCAAACTGCACGCAGTCGGCCCTTCTGCCCGACTTCTCGCTGCGATAGCTATACTGCAAAGTCTCACCAACGTCAGCGCGCTGCTGGATGTGATGCATTCTAGAAGGCCTGACAGGTCCCCGTTACCAACATAGGGCCAAGCGAGGCCGCGTTTGCTAGCTTACCCTCCTGCTTCCGTCTTCTATTCCGACCTCACCTCTCAGCGACTCTGATCACATCGACGTCCTTTATCGACCTCCTGCCTCGCCGACTTCGCTTTGTTCAAGGCCGTTCGTATGCTGCACCCACACGGGATCCTGCCTGCTTCAATGTCGCCCAAACATCCCATGCTGCAAATCAGTACGTGTAATGGACGGACAAAACCATGCCCATCCAGCGCTTAGGTTCCGCTCTTTTCCTGGAAAATTGGGACCCGATCGCCATGGTGATTCGTCGCAATTCTCTGCCCCAGTCCCCACGGCCATCCCTCTGCCTATGTACCCATTGTACGATCCTCGATTGAACGGGTCATTGCAGTCCCAAGAACTCCAGGAGGTCGGTGAGCTAGACAACTCAAGTAAAGAACCCTGGGACAGACTAGCGGTGAGGGTCGCCTCACAGTTTCAAAAATGACAAATAACATGTCCATTGAGCGCAACATTTGCTTTTTCGTGCTTTCTGGATCACCGTCCATCACCGTCACGGGCCCACCGCCAGCAATTCCAACCGTAGTACTCAGCAAGCCTCAGTTGCGGCGACAACTACCGAGAAGGTTGTGTTCCGGGAAACTACAGCAGAATGACCACATGGCTGCCTCTAAAGTAAATGAGGCTGGTTTCATTGCATCTTTCCATGTACCTTTCATGTGCCATATCGGCATGGCTGTTACAAGAGAAGAGTCAATAAAGACGAATTGGCCGGCATCAATCTCCGATGCAAGGCTCCCTCTTCCCTTCTTCACCCTCCAAGTTCGATACTATCAATATGGCCAGCGTTCGTCCTCAACAAACGGTCCGAAACAACTTGATCAGTATACAGCACTTGCCTCGGGCGCCTCCCCCACTTTCACTCTTTCGTCGACAGCCGGTCGTTAAACATCCGCCAATCGTCAATCGTCCTCCAGTCGTTAATCCTAATCGTCCGCCGTACTGGCAAAAAATTCCGCAATGGAGCAATATCTCCGAAGAGGAATTCCTCACTTTCCGTTGGCAGGTATGTCACCTCGTGACCAGAGAACCATGATAAAACAATTTCAGCTGAACGCCTCTAGCTTGCCAATACGGTATTCGGCACGGCTAAACTCACCAACTTCCTTTCAAGTGTTCTGCCCGAGTCGATTCCTATTTCTTCAAACCTTCGCCTCCGAGGGATTAGAACTCCAAAGGACTTCATTGACGATGCAATGAGTGGATTGAGCGTGGCACCAATGTCAATTAGGGTCACGCCCCATGTCCTAAGTCGCATTGATTGGGCTAACCCATTGGACGACCCTCTACGACGACAGTTCATTCCATTGGGTTCCGCAATACTTCCCGACCATCCTGAATTGACATTGGACTCATTGCATGAAGCAGAGGACTCTCGTGAGTATTGCGTAAAAAGAATTTACGCCGGGTGTAACTGATATTGGAAAAGCTGTGCCGGGTCTTGTTCATCGGTATCCCGATAAAGCCTTGTTTCTCGGTAAGTAAAGTCAGACCATCCTGTCGTACAAAAACGCCCACTGATGCAATCAATGAAGCTACCTCGATTTGCCCGGTGTACTGCCGATTCTGCACCCGCTCATATGCTGTCGGTGGAAACACAGGTACAGTATCAAAGCAACCACAAAAGCCTAGTCGGAAGCGATGGGAGGATGTGTTTAGACACATCGAGATGACTCCGCAACTCACCGACATTGTCGTGTCTGGAGGTGACTCCTACTATCTCCAACCGGAGGATATCAGGGAGATAGGAGAACGGTATTCCCGATCATGGAAGACATTACATCACGACCGAACCACTAATTACTCAACAGACTTCTCTCCATCCCACACATTAAACGATTCCGCTTTGCGACTAAAGGGTTAGCCGTGTGTCCAAGTAGAATCCTCGATCCATTCGATACTTGGACCCGTACCGTACTCGACTTGACGAATGAGGGAAGAAAGCAAGGCAAGCAAGTGGCTATACACACTCACTTTAACCATCCAAATGAGATCTCTTGGATTACCAGGGAGGCCGCACGATTCCTCTTCGAGAAGGGAGCTATTGTTCGTAACCAAACAGTACTATTACGTGGCATCAACGATGATGCCGTCACCATGGGCACACTCATACGAGCACTTGCCGATATGAATATTCAACCGGTCAGTCGAACCTCTCCCCTCCTGCTCAACCATTTCATCAAAACCCAACTGACATCATTCACAGTACTACGTCTACCAAGGCGACATGGTAAAAGGAGTTGAGGACCTTCGCACCCCGCTGCAAACCATCCTCGACATTGAACGCCAACTCCGAGGTACCATTGCCGGCTTCATGATGCCTTCTTTCATTGTCGACCTTCCTGGCGGTGGCGGAAAGCGACTAGCTACCGCGTACGACAGTTATGATCGCACGACAGGTATTTCTACATTTACAGCCCCAGGCGTGAAGGATGGTCACGCGACATACACGTACTACGACCCTGTTCAATAACCTTTGATATGGAGTTGAGCCTAATGATACGTATTGCCGATGATCTGGATGACAAGATTGATAACTATTTCCAACAAGATTGATTTCATTCGCTTTCTCCCTCTCTTTCTTCTACATTGCATCCTCATATGTCAGTATCATCATGTATTGTAATTCACATTACCAAATCTCTGTTGCAACCCCGAAAAATAAATAGACTGGCGGCTGTTGAGTAAAGAAAGAAGGCTTCGGAAGAACAAAAAGATCGCTTCGTTGCAGAAAGTTGATCAGAGTAATACGTACCAGATAAGGTAATTTCGGTCAGGTTTAGTAGTATGTTATGGGTTATATAATGGTTTGGAAATGTTCGGTATCTGCTATTTAATCACTAGAATTATACAAGAAGAGAAAAATATTTTGTCACAAGGTGTTGAGATTTGAGGTGTTAGTTATATGGATTTCTTGTCTGGGCCTGCGGTGCCTTTTAGTTTGTTGAGATGGAACATGTATGTGAAGACGTGGTCCTGTTTGATTAATCATTAATTAGTGAATAGTTAGAAATTTTTCAGAGGTAATTAGGGAATATACCATAATACCCATAGGCAAAAACCTCTGCACCATCCAAACAACCCAACTAGCCTTCCCCTCCCATATCCACCTCGTCTTAGAAAACCACCCATCACCACCAATGACCTGTCTCACGACCCTCCGCGCATAAACCTTATTATCAATCCCGACCTCCTGGCTATGTTTTAACCTGCGCTGATACTCCGCGTCTAACGGCTTATAATACGAATCCTCGGGTAACTCTCTCTCGGTTCTAGCAATGTTACTACGTACGCCCCCGGTCACGACTGTGACCACTTTCACACCGAAGGGTGCGAGTTCGACGCGTAACGTGTTGCTGTAACCATGTAACGCTGCCTTGGAAGCATTATACACGGAGCCGAAGACGTAGGGCATTATTCCCGCAAGACTGCCTAGTTGGACGATTGTGCCCTTGGAGGCTATGAGTAAAGGAGCGAAGGCCTGACATATTCGCATTACGCCGAAGACATTAGCGTCGAAGGTTGCTTGGACTTCGGTGAAGTCGATGTCTAGGGCGGGGACGGTGTAGTTGCGCCCGGCGTTGTTGATTAGGATGTCGAGTTTGCCGGTTGTGATTTCGGTTACGCGAGAGAGGAGGTGGGATATTGAATCGGGGGAAGAGACTTCGAGAGGGAGGCCGGTTATTTGGCTGTTGGCGTAGGGGATTTCGCCGGTGCGGGTTGTGGAGAGGACGTGGTAGCCTTGGTGGGGTTAGGGTTGGAGTTGTGGGGATGGGATGGAGGGATTGGGGCGCTGGTTGGAGGTACCTTTTGAGGCAAATTCGAGGGAGAGGGCGTGGCCTATGCCGCCGGGTGTGCAGCTGGTTGGGCTGGAGTTAGTTGGAGTGAATGAAAGGGGGGGTAGCTGGTGGTGGGGTGAGATGGTTGGATGGAATTGATGAAGACTCACCCTGTTATTAGGACGTATTTCTTATTTTCATCCATTGTTCTCTCAGGTTGTATATATGCGAGAGAAAGAAGAGGGATTGAAAAGAGTGCGAATGGTAGAGAGAATGATGGGAAGAGAAGTTAGGATAGAAAGCCGAGAGAGCTCGCATCTCGTACTCAACAACCTAGAATACCTCGGCGAAACGCACAGACCGTCTCACTCTTCACCCCTCTCAATGCCCCGCTATCTTGAGCCGTAGTACGCACCGGCGAACGCAAACGTCATATTGGTCTGATGGTCCCGACGCCGATCAATCACATCCGCCATTTAGCCTTTCAGCCCATCCGTCTCCTTATTCACACTCCACTCCCTTGCTGCTCAGCTGTTATAAATATCAAGCTCTCGCTCCCCTCTTTTCCCCGTCTGCTGACTCTGCTAACCTTTGATCGTAGCCTCGTCAATCGTTCTACCCATCTCATGCCAAGACACAAATACTATAGTATTCACCACCTTCCCAATCCCTTGTAAATGCTCATAAGTAGTAAATATCAAAGATGCTTCCTCCACCCATCAAAGTATTAGAGGATATTCGACCTCCCTTCCTCCTCGTCAAAGCATCATGGAGTACGTATCATCTCCCTCCCTTGACATTTCCACCTATTCACACACACACACACACACACTAACAACCCCCAACACAGGCTTCCTAATAACAACCCTCACAACCACCCTCCTAGAACTCCATCCCCTCGCCCTCCTCCACCCCCGTACCCTCTCCTTCAAATCCTTCGCCCGCTTCTGGAACCAAAACGCGGGCACCATGTCGCAAGAAATGCCCGGCAACACCTTCAGCCTGCTACACTCCTGTCGCGGGCTCGTGCTAGACCTAGGACCCGGGTCCGGGGAAATGCTTCCCCATTTCGACCCCGAAAAAGTATCTACTATCTACGGTGCCGAGCCCGCCGCGGAATTACATCCGAAGCTCCTGCAGCAGGCGGGTAAGGAGGGTTTCAAGGGGAAATACAAAGCCCTTCTCTGCGGCGCAGAACCTGATAGTCTCATCCCTGCTCTTGCGAAAAGTGGGGTTTTGAATCAGAGCGGTGTAGACGCGGCGTCTGAAGGCGTGTTTGATGAGATCTGTATGGTTCGCGTTATGTGTGGTGTCCCCCGTCCCCAAGAAACCATAAACTCGCTTTACGGACTTCTCAAGCCTGGTGGGAGGTTTGTGGTCTGCGAGCATGTGAAGAATCCGTGGAGGGAGGAGGGGAGTATCCTTGCGAGGTTGTTGCAGGTTGTATATACGATATTGGGGTGGTCGTTCTTTTTGGCGGGGTGTGAGTTGCAGAGGGATACGGGGAAGTGGTTACGAGAGGCTGCAGGGAAGGAGGGTTGGGAGAGGATTGAGTTGGAGTATGTGGATGCTAAGTTTGCGATTCCGTTTTTGGTGGGGACGTTGACGAAGAAGGAGAAGAGTTGGGCGGGGGTTGTTAAGGCGTAGTAAATGGGATTGGGTGTGAATTGGAGATGTACTGTATTGTACAATTATCAGGTGTTTATTTGGCGAGGGCTTGGATGTATATATCTCCTCACATATTTAGCCATGGTGTATAGTTAAAAGAAAAGTATGTATATGGTTCATTTATTTTCTGCTTCTCTTCATACCCTCGATAGGGAGATCTTAACTAAGCAACCAAGTAGATGATCAAACCCATTCCTATATATGATAGCCCGACGACCGGCATGATATCAACCCCAATCTCTATATAATCCGAATAGTATGCCTACCATCCGCATACCCCCTACAAGGAAACACATCATCATTCAAAAACTCCGCCCCCAATAACTCCCCAAGCTGATATTTATACGTCACACTAACACCCACCCGACAAAAGACACCTTGATCCGGATCCACGAGTCGGAACAATAAACACGACATCCACGCCGCATGTTCATACCAAGCCGGCATGTAGAAAAGTGTATCCATCATTCCAGTAGTATCTTGATCCGTCCATGGCGTATCGAAATGAAGTTCCGTATGCTCCGCAGTTTTAAACACCGCTTCGTTATCAATGAACGTAGTGGCGATTTGCATACAATGGGCATCAGATTTGTTACATCTCGTATACCTCCACGGTCGTAACCTTCCCTGAAGATCCAGATACCCATCCTTAATCATCCCCGTCATATCATCCGTAAAAAACTCCAACTTCACATCCAAAACCCGGAACTGGATTTCCCCAGGGGAAGTCATGAACCAATGATCAGTATGAACATGACCATCTACAGAAGCCCAAGAGAACGTAGGGGCGCGGTAGTTTTTTGGACGTGGGGAGACATGACCGACGATTCTCCAGGTTAAGGCTTTTGCGAGATCGGTTTTCCACATTCCGGCGATGTAGGTGGAGTTTAGGAGCGTGGACATGTGTTTGGCGAGGCCGGAGAGAGCGACTAGTTTGTCGCTTGGGTGGGTGAGGGAAGTTCGAGAGTAGGCTGATACCATTTGATACCATTTTCCGAGTAATTTGTGGGTTTCGAGGTTGCTGAGGGGGTTTTGCGATATTATTGAATGAGAGGTTGGTGTGGAAGGTAGGTTGTAATCGTAGTCCAAGTGAGATTTGCGTCGATGAACCGTTTGAGCGTGGCCTTTGGGATACAATTCACATGCCGAAAGACATCTACATTCCCAGTAAAGTTGGTAATGGGTGAAATGGAGGATACGCGGGGCAAGGCTACGTTCTTGAAAATACCAGCCTCGTTCGTTAAGGGGGGAACCTTCAACATCCCGGTTCCAAGCTCCTCGATCAATCACGGTACCTTTTATCCGGGGATTCTCTGGGCGTAGGTCCCCGATGTATATGTCCAAGGTAGGGCTTTGGAATATTTCTGGTTCTTGGGGGTTGAAGAGTCCATGGCTTCCGTCACGGGCTGCTGAAGCGGAAATGTTGCAGTATGAATTCGAGTATACTTTTTGCATCAGAGCCGATTCGCGGAACCAGTCTGATCGGTCGTTTTGGATTATACAAAGTGAATCTATCCAGAGCCATCGTACTTTGAGGTATCGGCATACAAATACAGCATCGCGGAAAGTTTTTGGTAAACGTAGGGCTGGGATACCTTTGCGATATTCTGATATCGTCTCGATAGTGAGCCTGAGGGGTTGTAAAGAACCCCAGCAATGACTAAGTGTCATGTAAGGTCCGGAAGGTGTATGGTCTTTTGTGGAGATCACTTTGATGAAACGATTTTCACCTTTGGCATTGTTGAGCTCCCCTAAATCGATAAGGCGGTTAGGATACCAAATTTCATGGCAAGTCCAGCAAGATACATGATGATTGATACATGTGCGAAACCACCTTGCAGCCATTAGGAGAGATTTGATAGAACAGGTTGGATATGATAATCTCTGGGAACGAACATTGTCAACGAGAGCATATCTTTGCCATGTTCTAGCACCCCAAATAGAATGTTTTTTCGAGCCCTTTAGTTGATGTTTCTCTCTGCGAAGGATGAACCATATTCGGATGCCTCGGGTAGGGTTCTTCTGATCATAATAAATTTCACAGGTCGAGACCGGCCGGTCCTGCGGTTTTGATATATCATCCTTTCTCATGGCATGTTTAAGGTCCGCTGGAACAGAATCCCACAGACGATGACAGAAATAACAGCCCTTTGAAGAGGATTCCTCGAGAGAATCGAATGACAGGTGATGTTTTACATTGAGATATGGTCCCATTGAAGGCAAGCTTGGTCCAAACGGCGAGACTGTTGTCATGGGAGTATTTTTGTGGTCTTTTAAAGCGCTTACACAGACATTGCAGATCATGATCTTGATGAAAAGAAAGGGGTAATTGAAGAGCGGAATATAGAAATTCGATGGAAAAGAGACTCGACGCCGGATTTGAGGATTGAATGGACGAATGCTTTGATTTTCGATATGCAGGATCGTGGCGCATGAAATCTTGGCATAAGCTACCCAGTATCTTCACCTAAACTCTACGCTTGAATGTCAGATTACCTAGGTTAGCTATGAAAGTGGAGTGCAAGTGTTCTGAAGACGAAAAATGCTTAGATCGTTTCTAAGAATATCCTGACGCGCGGTACATGCTTCGATCTGTTTGGTGGACCTTCCATTTCACCCCTAGCTTCTTGAGTGTGAAACTATCGTCTTACAGGGATGATTTATATATCGAGTTAGCGCTCAAAAGTTAGGGAGAAGACCAGATGAGAGTGGAAATGCAGGTAGGTTAAAAGTTTTGATGATAGGCACGAAGAAGGGCTCGCTTTTAGCCATTCAATCTGTCCGTGGCGGTCCTCTTTGGAATAATAGAATTCTGAGGCAAGTGGACAAGTCATAGAAGTGAAGGTTAAGGGATGAAGGGTAACTACGAGCGACCTCGGGAGTGCCCTGGTGCCTGGAGCAGGTCAAGAAGTCCCGCGTGTTGCGCTAACCCGCATCGGGTTAGCTTTCTACTCTCATGTCAACATCACCGATCAGGCTCATGCATCTCACCTACGCTTATCATACCATTCCATCAATGCAACTTGAACTCAATCATCGATGTCTACCTCCAATTCCAACCTCTCTTTGGACTATTCCTTGTCTGAAGAACTTTTAGACCGCATTGTAATCTTTGTCCAAAAGGAATCCTCCCTTCTATCACTATGTCTTGTCAACAAACGGTTTAACCGAATTGCCACAGCTCATCTTTACGCCAACGTTCAGTTACACCAAAAGGATGGGGTTGTTAAATATCTGCTGCCTTTTGTATTCCTAATGTGGACATCTCCCGCCCATGCGCTTTCCGTCCGTTCGATTGTCATCAGAAACTTCCCGAACCGCGAGACACCCGAATGGGCCGATGTTGCCAGAACGAAAATCAACCAAATGGTTTGGTCCCAACGACCGAACTTAGAAAGAATCCTAAGAGAAAGAGTGGCTGAATATGGAGACTCTCAGGAAGAACAAGACGAACTTTACAACGATATCAAGACCGGCTCATCCCATGATGTCATTTTTATCACTGCTATTTTCTAGTCTTCCCAATCTCCGTACCCTAGATTTGGGTTTTTCTCCTGGGTCACATTGTTATGATCAAATGATGGATCGTGTGCGTGAAGGCCGGAAACCATTTCAAGCCGCACCAGAACGAATCGCACATCCACCCGTATTGCACACTTCGATGCCCTTTTCATTGTTGACTACCGTAATGATATCTATCTATCCTACCAACTATTTCAGGTCGTCCTACAACACAGTCACCCACTTTGTAGCAACTCTCAATCTTCCGAACCTACGCCGTATCTGTGTACATGGCGCATTTGATACACGAGAGCCAGTTAAAGACGACGAACGATACACTAACGCCGACTCATACTTCAAGAACCTTAAATCCAACTCTTCTCCTGTTGAACACATCGAGGCGCGAAGAAGCTTCTTTCAACCGGACAACCTAGCGCTTATATTACAGGCCGCAATTCCAGGACATCTGAAAACATTCAACTACAAGATATATCGATCGAACCAAATGAAACCAAATTTAATGGAGGATATTAATACCGCACTGAGTCCGCACTTTGACACATTAGAAGCCCTTGGTATAGTTACAGAAATTGTCAACCCAATCTATGTATGCTGTATAAATCTCACGGTTTTCTAACATTTCAGAACACTCAAGAAATTGAAAACTTCGCCACTTTTCATTTTTGGCAATCATTTATTTAAATTGAAGCAACCGAAAGTGAACGCGGCTCCTCTTTTATGGCGCGCATTACCCAAAACTCTAGAACAGCTCTGGATTTGCGGATCTCTTCCCGATAGGGTATCTGTAGATGACTTCATTCCGAGAGTTCTTCTTCCCGCTCTTGAGCAAGTGGCTCAAAACAAGGAAAACTTTCCCAATCTGGCGAATATTCGACTCGAAATATCAATTGATGACTGGCGCCAATGGTTCCGGAGACTCGGCAAAGTCGTCTCATATCTAGGCGCACATGGAATCAAGGTCACTATTATCATAGACCATCTTTACCAAATGGTAAAGGAGCACGGAGTTATACAAACAGGTTGGGGCTGGGACGAGGAGGTGCAATTCGGACCGTGCGCCCGGAATCAAGATGCACCAAAGAAATGGATTGAAGCCAACGAAGTGGATGACCTTGCAGGACTGCTAGAACAGATTAGAGAGAAAGAGAAGATATTGCTAGCACCGACAAATGAATCCTCTCCTTAAGACCTCAACGTCAACGGTAACGCATAGATAGTAACAATCCATAGGTTCCATAGTCGCCACGTTCTTTCATCATCTTCTACACGAGTTCTAACAAGCACTCTCCATGATATAGCTGCCCCAATGGCCACGCATAACGTCGCGGGCAGTGTACGGCATTCCCAGAAGAAGCTGGCAACAAAAGACCAAATTGGAACCAGAACAGCGATGCTCCAACGACATGGACCGTTTCCTATCACTAACGGAAGGGTTTGACGGCCCCTCATCGCGTCGCCTTTGACATCGGGCAGATCTTGCATATGAACCGTAGTGAAGACGATAGCCGCAATGATGGCAAACCACTGGCGACCACGGAGTGTCAGGTCACTGTTGGCAGCGACTGAAATAGAACCCATGCCGAAGGTCACATAGGCTATTGCATTGAGTGCATTCTTCCCGATGCATGTCCGGTTTGCGCCACCCAGTCCGTTATACATCCAGCCTAGTACGATGCCGGAAAGACTTTGGAAGAGACCTCCAGCCACCATACTATATGCTAGGGCTGCGATATGAGAGACTATGAGGAGCCTAAACGCATGGTCTTTCGATAACCGTCTCGAGGGTAACGGTCTCCATGGTCGGTTGATTTTGTCCTCTTCAATTGCCTCGGTCCGTCGTTGGTTGTCGATATTGAACGGAAGGAGGATTATCCAGACCCAGATAATCACGAGGGGAGTCCGGAACATCATGTCCCAGGCTGAGTTGATCGGATGCGTAATCAATGCTCCTCTGGAAAGTCCTCCTATGATACCGAAGAGGGACTTGGGTATGACCATCGTTTTGATGTCGCTTCGGGTGAAAAGCCATATGGTATATGCTTCCCATGCTAGTGAAGCACGTATTTTGGAGGTGCAATCGCTGAGCTATGTTTACAAAACCGTGAGCATTAATGACTTCAATATTAAACAAAGGCGTTTCTTCTGAGGGGATTGAGAAGAACTAACCATATCAAGAAGATCCATATTTACACCGGATGCTACCATTGTTTCTTCGTCAAAGCGAGCTTCAAGTCCGAAATGAGGGTAAGTGACATTTGAAATATACGAAACCCTAGGATTGCAAACTCTCACCTTTTACTACATCTCCTAGTCGTCCAGTTGTCTCGGAAATGAATCGAAACGAACCCGAACTTGACCGGAACTATGAATTCTCGCTATCCAAGACATCAACTATCCAAACATGTCACTCCATGAATCTCTACCGTTGATCATCTTCCCTAATACTACATTTAGTTAAACTTTGGCCCCCATTGCTGTACACTTGAGCACAAAAACCAAAAAAACGCCTACAGATTCTGCAACACGTGCAACCCCAACCTCATCATCACACAAAGAAACAAGGACCATTCCCCGGAATCTTATTCCCACGTTTCCTTTCCCGGCAGGTGACACAAAAATAAACTCCACTTATCCGTTGGCGATATACCTCGGGGAACAAGGATCACATTACTAAGCGGGAGTTTTGCATCTCGAACTATTTTTGATTACACAAGGTTGTGAGTGGGTGTGTAGATGTGTTGGTAGGTTAAATGGATGTATGTCAGCATTGTTGCCTTCTTTCTTCCCCACTATTTCCATGTTACTGTCGTAGAAGGATTTCGCATAAACGCGTACATGGGTGATTATTAAGATGGCTACATGCTGGGATTAACGAAGCTACGGGATTAACTGCTGCACTCCAATGATCCTTCCGTCTTAATTACTCTAGGGGTCTTGTTTGAAGTTGGTTTATGGGGTATTGATTATAGTTTGCCTTATTTTTAATCTACCTCTTTCCTTATCTTGACATCAACATCCTTAGTTTCTTTTGTTCAACAACTTGCCTTCTTTTTCACATTTCATTACTTTCCCTTGTTGGATATCTAATGCATTCTGGATTCTGTCGTCGCATTCAACTTGCCACATCTAGACTAGACTCTAAACCTCCGAACCGGCGACTTCTGCGCCATGAGCTAATGTAGACATAGATTCATTGACTATACGTTTGTGTATCTTGTACTACTAATGGAAAGGGCAATCCAACCCTTCCAAATATCATATTTCCTCTTTTCAAGGATAATGGGGCCGTAATCATCATTCTTCCAAACACTTCTCGAACCTTTGAACCACACCCCGGATATTTTCCACTAATTGACCAAAGACATTTAGCATGCATCCAAGGAGCCCAATCAAAACATAACGCAAACGCCGAACTCCCCGTCCCGCATTCCTTGTCCCTCTAACCATCACACCACCCTCTCATCACCCCTCCATGTCTCAAGCTTGGGCATCTCCTGAACCTGAACCTGCCGTTCATTCTCCTTCTGAATGGAATCTGGCAATGACCCCGACCTCCTAGTCGAGAAACTTAATAAATCTCGACAGTAGCCAGAGATGCTTTTGGCAACTGATACACTCTGTGTCCATATCGGACGCATGACGGGGAGACAGGCGCAAACGATGCCGGCAGTGACGTGGATACCGGACCAGAAGAGGGTAGGATGAACTTGGACGTCGACTTTCGGGGAGTTAGTTTTAGGTAGAGAATTAGAAGGGAGGAAAGGGAGGGTTCCTTACATATCGTAGAGCCAGGATTATATACGAAGACAAGGCGTACAATACCTGAAATAATGACGCTGTTCAAACCCCATTAGCTTTAATCCCTCGACCCCAAGATCCAGAAAACCTACAACCCGCCTAACAAAAAAATGCCCAAGATCGAAACGCGCGTCGAAAGCGGCAGCGTCAGTTTCAAAATCGGTCTAACAGGTAAAGCCAGCACCGCCGTCATGATCACAACTTCCAAAAGCCCCGAACTTAGCATATACACATTGTAATTACCGCATTTATCGAGGTTTTTCATGTTCCAGAGGTTCGAGGGTGGGACGCAGATGAACATGGCTCCGAAGGCGCTGCCGATGTACCAGGAACCGGAGAGTGCGAAGAGGATCCGGGTGAGCAGGGGGAAGTGGGTTTCGTGGGTGAAGAGGCGGAGGTAGAGGGAGAGGACGCTGAAGCAGATGAAGGTTACGGAGGTGAGCCAGAGGAGGGCGCAGATTGCTTGGATCTGGTGGTGGGTTAGGTTTTTTGTGTTTGATGTTTGATGTCGAATGGGAGATATGGTTTGGTTCTTTATGCCTATCCGGGCATCACTGAGAGATAATGACCGTCTGAGTTTGGAATATCTAAAGAATACTCGAACTCTTTGAATCGGGGCAAAACAAGAGAAACATGGACTCACAAGTAAGAAATGCTTCATCCCCTCCATATCCCCCGTCCTCATCAAATGATTCATCCCACCATGACTCCTCAAAACATCTACAAACCCAAACAATTAGCAAAATCCAATTTCGAAACCACATCCACCAACAACTTGAAAAGAAGAAAGACCATCAAATCAAACTTACTCCAAAAGCTCAACCCCTCACCCACCCAATTCACAACCACAGCACAAACAATCCAAAAATCATCCCAACCCAATCTCATATCCTTCTGTTTCCTTGTAACCTTACAAGCAATCCTCAAAACCAACGCAATAGCGACAATAACAGTTTGAATCAAGAAACCCGTAAGTACCCAGCGTCCCTCGGCACTGATACGATCAAGTAGCGTCATAATAGATATCACGAATATATCTCTCGCGGTAGTAAGAATAAGCTTTGGGCGTTAACGGAGTTCCAGAGCTTCACTGGCCAGAAGAGAAAGAGAACAGGAACGAGGCGCCCGCTGGGGGGAGAAGTGCCATGTGGAAAAGCTTTTGGTTGTTAGAACGTGCGGATTGGCATGCATGTAGGTAGTTGATGGTTGCAGCTTCATTTCAGCCCCCAAATATGCCGTGATACCTAATATACTATTCTAAGCCTTGCACATGGCCGATGAACGTTTCAAACAATGTCGATCTTGCTTCATAAGCAGTGATAACCCTCAAGGATACGGTTTAAATGGCACACATGGAGTTTTAGCCTCTTCGTATTGTGTATCTTCTAGATATCGAGAACGTGGGTCGGAGTCCGAAGTTGTTGCATGGGTGGTGGGGAGAGCCAATTAGGTGTGTTGGATATCAAGCTGGGGATTAGTTGGGGGCGGAAATGGACGTTTTTAAGTTGATGACTGTGGAGATGGGTGCAGAAATGGCTGGGGAGGTTTACGGGAGGGATTGTCTCGTTTTGATACTAGGTTGTTTGAATCAGGTTATGTGGTGGAAATAAGGTAGGGCGGGTTTCTTTTGGTGCGGATTGTAGCACTAAAATCGGAGGAGCTGGCACGGTGTTTGCATTGGTTTGGCGAGTAGAATGTTCGATATTATGTTTTTCATAGAAGAAAGATATCAGTTCTTGACCTTTTTATCTTTCAAGTCCGCAAATATTTCTCATTCTTCAGCAAAGCCTAGAGCAGTATATAATGGGTATCATGGTTATCAATATCAGAGATATTAGCCTCAGTGCTTTGCTAGTTCTTTCTGTTATAGTATTTCTAGGAATTCAAGCCATATCCTATATTCTACCACGAAAATGGAGGGCACGAGCTACAGTATATCCTAATGGACCAACGCCGCTACCTCTCATTGGCAACATATTCCTTTTCTCCAAACTCTGGAAGGATCCACAAGACCAACTGATGAAGATCTCCACTAAATATGGAGAGTTATGCATGCTCTGGATTGGAACAACACCAGTGCTGCTAATAAACTCTCCAAAGGCGATCAAAGAGCTTCTAGACAAGGTGACAATCCCCTTTACCTCAGATTATCACATACTAATAGCGGCATAGAGAAGTTCAATCTACTCATCTAGACCCAACCTAGCCCAAGTCCGAAGCCAGTATTTCCCCTGGAGGCTCCTCACAACCCCCTCAGGCGACACCTTCCGGTTTCTCAGGAAAACATATCATAGCCTACTGAGCGCACAACAAGCAGCGAAGATTCGAAAGTACCAGGATCTCGAGTCAGTGGTCTTAGCAAATGCGTTACTGGATAATCCCAAAGATTTCTTTAGACATACGGAGCGCTTTTCAACTAGTGTTATTTTTAGCGCTTGTTATGGTGTGAGGGTGGATAAGATGGATCATCCGATAACGAGGGAGTCGTTTTCGATCATAAATAAGCAGTTAGAATGTGCGTTGCCTTCCCTTTAAGATCTTTACATTGGTTAACAAGTTGATGAATAGTTTTTCTATCTGGATCGCTTCTGGTAGAATATTTCCCGGTGTTACAACATCTGCCAGATGCCTTTCAACCCTGGAAAATGATCGCTGCTAGCCTTAGAAAGCGAGAGGTCACGCTGTATAAATCCTTTCTTCGTGCTTTGAAAAGGCAAGTCGATCAGGGATCAGCGGCTCAGTGTTTTGGTGCTGAGCTCTTGAATGTATGGACTAGTCTTCCGAAAATTGAAGTAATGATGCTGATTATGCCTTAGGTTCAGAAGAAGAAAAATATTACTGACCAACAAGTTTGTGATGTATTAGCTATGTTGATCAATGCTGGGTCAGAAACCACTTCAACTGTTCTTCAGTACTTCTTCAAAATAATGGCTCTACATCCGGAGGTGGTAGCCAAGAGCCATGAAGGTACATCTCCTGTTCACCTAGATGGGACTCTCTATTAACATATCGAAGAACTAGATCGAGTAGTCGGATCCTCACGTCTTCCAACATGGGAAGATGAAGCATCCTTACCTTACATCCGAGCAATAATCAAAGAAGTCCATCGTTGGTGCCCAGTCTCCGATCTCGGTATCCCACACGCAACAACCCACGACGATGAATACAACGGTCAAATCATCCCTAAAGATACAACCGTAATCCCCAACCTCCTCGCACTGAGTCGAAACCCCGAAAGATACGAGAACCCTGATAAATTCGCCCCAGAGCGTTTCCTCGGAGATAACCAAGATGCCTTCACCTCAGCGGTGGACCCGGACTTCAGGAAACGAGATCATTTTCATTACGGCTTTGGTCGACGAATGTGTCAGGGTATTTTCGTTGCGGAGGCAAGCTTGTATATTGTTATTTCTCGCTTGCTTTGGGCATTTGATGTCAAGCCTGATCCGAATGAGCAGCCTTTGAATATGACCGATCGAAATAGTAAGATCCCCTACTACCTTGATATCTTGGTTTTCGTCATGGCTTATGATTGTTCTAGTTGGATTGGTAATGAAACCAAAACCATATCATATCTTGATTTCGAGCCGTGGACCGGTGTACGAAGAAACTTTGAGACAAAGTTTCAAAGAGACGAAATCGGATATTCTTAGTGTTGATGATGTTGATCTTGAATAACTGCTGCGATAGAGTACTTATTGAATTGAGGAGAGGAAGCAAGCCAGGAGCTATACGATTTGTACGATTTCTCGAGAAAACGGTAGTATATCGACCTGGTCTTTAAGATTTATGTAGGCGCTCGTTATAATCGATGTATTGTGTATTAGTTTTAGTATGTATATGGAACTGAATCTTGAACCCTCATGAAAAAGCACCTTAAGAGAACACAAAACCCATTTACTCACATACAAGCATTAAATACCCCACTAAAAGAAAAAAGCATAAGTGAATAAGAGACCGTTAAAATAAATTAATTAGTAGAGAGGTGAGTGAGTATTTACGATTCACGAAGGATTTTAGTAACGTTGCTGAAGACGCGTTACTGATGGTAATCATTGACGATTACCAGGAATCAACACTTTTTTCCAAACTCCTTCCTAATTAGGCTATCCTTTGAACATCACCACCCTATTTCCTCGACAAACATTAATAGTATCCTTCCTCACATACTTTATAACCAGTACTGATACAATATCTTTCAGTTATTGCATCATCTCATAATTCTAACCCCATTGCCCTCTTCCCTTTAACTAGTTAACCTCTTCTCAAACCACCAAACTAGAAATCTGAACCTAAAATGGAATCAGTAGTCTACTCTAATTGAATCAAGAGACCGTGGGGCGTAGGACAGAGAAAGGAGCTAGATCCTTAGATCGGGAGTTAGAAGCCATGTTAGCTATTGCATCCTGGAACCAAGTGGCTGTTATAGGGGAAGCTTGTTACGCACTTGCAAGTAGAGAAATTGCTGGAGATGAACCGAGTGATGGCTGCTAGACGAGCTCGGATGATTTATAATTCACTCAGCATAGACCTTGTCTACTCCTAGACACAAAAGCGAAGCTTGCTTAGCTCACGTAGACGCGCTCTCGATCCAAAACACTTCACGTTCGACAAAGTATAAGTGATTATCTTAGGGTGAGTTTACTATTTGTACAGTCTATGTCTTGTTCATCGCTATATCTACAAACTAGCTTGTAGCCTTTTTATAGTTACATATAATACAAATCTTGACATTTGCCTCTACTCCCCTCAAGGCATCCCTAATCCACGTCCTCTCCGACTCAACTTCATGCTCCTCATGCTTCGCCTCGGCCTAGACTTCCTCTCATTTCGACTCTTTGGCTTCGGTCCACTAGTGATAGATGCTGAGAGAGGCTTCCGGACACCAATGAATTTGCCTTCGGGAGAGAAAATTTCGACCTCGGGAAACTGGAAACCTGAGTCCTTTCTAAACTCAGATTGATGATCATCGATATCTTCGAGGCTGGGGAAGGCATCACCTTCATTATCCGGCTTTTTAGATGACGACGGGTTCAATGTTTCGAATACCTTTGCATCGGAAGGAACGGGAGCAGGCGCTCCTTTACGTTTCCGGATTTCCGCAACGAGTTCAACCCAACCAACTCCTTCAATCAATACATCAGCACTATAGATTGCAAACGGGAGATTCTCAGGTTTCATCTTTCCGACTTTAGGATCAGTGAGGGGCCCAGCGAGTTTCTTGGTAACGTCCCATTTGAGTTGCACCGTACCGGCACTTTTTATCTTGTTAAAGGCCTCGGGTTCAACGATGGAATCAAAGTTGATCAACTTCTCCCTGGTTTCGTGGCTCTCAGCTTTTAGCGTGCTTGTCACATGGCTTTTCAACGGTACAAAGGGGTGCGCCAAGAGGATTATATTTTCCATTTTTGGCGTTATTCGTATAAGCCCACCGCCCAAGAGGAGACTTTGTCCTGGTTTAATGACAGTTCTTTGAGCCGTTACTCGTGATCTCATGACAAGATCACTTCGGTGTTCGCGTTGGACAAAACTGTCGAGTTCAGGAGTTGTACGAGCGAGACCGGGAAGATCAATCAATTCGCCGCGCTTATTTCCAAAAGGGATACGGATAGGAGAGGCGGTGGTGCCGGGGAGAGCTGAAGTGATAGGCATCACGGGATATGTGGCTTCTTTTTGTGCTGGTGGGAGTAAAGAGAAATCATCAAAGTCCTCAAGTTCGGGTTCGGGTTCCGGCTCTTCTATGGGAGGTGACTGTATTGACTGTGTCTCTAGCATTTTAGCTGCCTCTTCATCCTCTAGAGCTAATTGCTCCTGTATCCGGACCAGATCATCCAAGGATTTCGCAGCCTGTTGCATTCGTTCTCTTTCAGCTTGGCTCCTAATTTTCCGAATATTGACAGCGTCGCCATTCCGCCCCTTAGGAAATACATTCTCGAAAAGTTGGCTCTTTCCTGCGTTCACCTTTCCAACCATCCAGCCACCCCCTCCGCGACCCCAGATTTCTTCTTTGACTTCCTTGGTCCACCATCCTCTAAATGAACTGACTAATCTCACATTCCCCAAGCGGACGTTCCGTCCCACTCTTCCTAGAGCACCTCGGAGGATGTCCTGAATGTACGGCATCATTTTATCCACTTGCTCCTTCACAGGCGCAAGCAAGTCGCTCCTTGTAATGATGAAACTGACTTCCGCAATCCTGTCTCCGCTGACCCAATTCCTGTGTTTTGCCCTTCGGTTTTGAGTTCGTAGACGCGGTAGTTTGAGACTGGTTTGGAGGTTTGGAATGAGTGACATGGGAAAGTCGGCAGCGTCAATAACATGGTAGATGTGGTTACGTTGGTGCGGAGATTCGGCAATCATATCTTTGATCGCTGATATCGAAGGATGTATTATTGGAACACCGGTATGGTGATGTTGGAGGGTATGACAGCGGTCGCATATCGGAATGGAAGGTGGCGGGGTCTTGTCTGCAGGACTCGCATTCAGAACATCTTTTTCTATGCCTAATTCCTGCAGGACTTTGGGGTCCAGCTGCTGTAGGGAAGTGGTGTAAATGCTATCCTCAGCCGACTTGGGCGCAGAAGGGTCATAACTGAGGTATGCCTTGACCACATTGCGATTCAAATTATAGTACCCCGCCTCATTTGTATCAACAACCTGTGTAGGGGCACCGCATCCCGGACAGCAGACTGGGAGTTTCTGAACGGTCCGTTGCGGTAGGTGTGCATTTTCAGTACGGCCAGGCGAATTGGAGGTGCTGAGAGCAATGTCTTCGCGTTTTCGTCCGGTGGTAGAAAAGGTTCTGGATAGTCGAGATCTTGATCGAGGATGGAAAGGAGCGTTCGAAGATGGTGTTAGTAAGGTGGGATAGCGAAAGAGCGGAATTGCAGCATGGGCGGTAGTGAGCTCTCGCTGTAGGATGCTGCTGGCATGCCGGAGAGCAGGTCTCATAGTGTGCGGATCGGCGGGGGAAGGGTGCGAGGGTGAATGTCGTAAACTTTTTATGAAATCTAACATTCTAACCACGAATTTTCCGGGTAATCTACGTGGGCTAGCCGTTTCGGTGCAGGCTATCCCGAAAGGCGGGCGTAGGCGGGCTTTGGCGCGGTTCCGGTGGCCCAAGCTCCTCCACCCACGCCAAAAAAAACCAGACGATGCGATGAAAATCACGTTAGCTCTCTCTAGCTACTCCATTCCCCAGACTCAACTCAGACCACCAACCGCTCGTCCGTGTTCTCCCGTGCCTCCGTACTTCAGTCCCCTCCGAAGTCGTCAATTGCGTCTCAGCATCTTCTTTCTTTTCTTCTTCATCCACCTCCTTTGTGCGTCCTCTTAGCGAATTTCGTCACCGCCAATATGCTTGCTTCTTCAAGAACCGCCTTGCGCCAGGCTGCGTCCAAGCAGTTCTCTGTCAAGACTGGAGTCAGAGCTGTCTCCGCATGGTCCAAGATTCCCCAGGGTCCTCCAGTAAGTCAATTGACAATCATTTCCACGTAGCTGATGCTAATTGTCTTGTAGGATGTAAGTATTAAGCTTCCTCGGAGCTATAGGATGAACATCAATGCTCACCGCTACTCTTCCCCGCGCATAGGCCATTCTAGGTGAGTCGTCATGCACAGCAATTAGATTCAGGCAAATTCGGTCCTAACATCATCTACAGGTATCACGGAAGCTTTCAAGGCCGACTCCAACTCTGAGAAGATCAACTTGGGTCCGTCCTCCATTTTTTCGTGATGAGGTAATACCTGATGACTTACACACAGCGTAGGTGTTGGTGCATACAGAGACGACAAGGGCAAGCCATATGTTCTGCCTTCGGTCAAGGAAGCAGAGCAGAAGGTCGTAAATGGTGGATTGGACAAGGAATACGCTGGTATCACTGGTGTTCCAGCTTTCACCAAGGCTGCAGCTCTCTTGGCATATGGTCCAGAGTCTGCGCCTGTTCAGGAGGATAGAGTAGTCATCACTCAGTCCATCTCTGGTACCGGTGCTCTCAGGATTGGAGGTGCTTTCCTCGAGCGCTTCTATCCTGGTGACAAGACCATCTACATTCCAACCCCCAGCTGGGCAAACCACGCTGCTGTCTTCAAGGACTCTGGTTTGAAGGTCGAGAAGTACCGTTACTACAACAAGGACACAATCGGTCTCGACTTCGATGGCCTGATTGCTGACTTGAAAGCCATCCCACAGGGCAGCATTGTCCTTCTCCACGCTTGTGCCCACAACCCAACGGGTGTGGACCCCACTGAGGAACAGTGGCGTGCCATTGCCAATGTCGTGAAGGAGCGTGAACACTTCCCCTTCTTCGATATGGCCTACCAAGGCTTCGCTAGTGGTGACACCAACAAGGATGCTTTTGCTTTAAGGCACTTCATCAAGGAGGGTCTTCGTCCCGTCCTTGCACAGAGCTTCGCTAAGAACATGGTACGGCGGCAACTACTGAACCCCCACCTTCTGATCGCCCGTTGCTAAATTAGAATCCAGGGTCTCTATGGCGAGCGTGTTGGCGCTTTTTCCGTCGTCTGCGAGTCCGCGGAAGAGAAGAAGCGCGTCGACTCCCAGATTAAGATTCTTGTCCGACCCTTGTACTCCAACCCACCTATTCACGGTGCACGCATTGCCTCGACAATCTTGAACGACGCCGCCTTGAACAAGCAATGGCTTGGCGAGGTCAAGGGAATGGCTGACCGCATCATCACCATGCGTGCCTTGTTGAAGGAGAACCTCGAGAAGCTTGGAAGCAAGCACGATTGGAGCCATATCACCTCTCAGATTGGCATGTTTGCGTACACGGGCCTGAAACCCGAACAGATGGATGCCCTTGCTAAAGAGGTAAGTTTGATTGTTCCGATCTCCCAGCCTAGCCGCATTCCATTTTCTGGGTGAGATTTGGTAAGCATGTAGACTCTGACTGACTTGCATTAGCACTCCGTATATGCCACCAAGGACGGTAGAATCTCTGTTGCAGGCATCACGTCTGGCAATGTTAAGCGTTTGGCTGAAGCCATCTACAAGGTTACGGGTTAAAAGTACTGCTTTGCTTTGTCTTGCATTCTGGTCATTTTCCACAGTCAATTCTTTCCAAAACCTCAGCCACCAATGTATTTTACACCTGTCTTAGCATACGGATTGGTTAGAGCGGGAAAGATATGGTAGGCAGTACTCAGGTACAATCAACTTCAGCGAGATTCTTTGCTTGTTCTTCGATCCTTTTCTAGCTTGGGCCGCAATGCCTCACCTCCAGCCAAGCGAACCTGGGTATCAGTTCAGCGATAATTTATAGAGTCATGCAGAGTCGTACAGGCTCTAGCCGAGTTCCGAAGGGCAATCAATAGCAGCTTCCACGAGGACGACTGATTTTCCAAGATTTGGGTGAGATGGTGTTGGTTTCACTACAGGCCTCGAAGATCTTTGCTCGTTGCAGCTAGCAGATAGCGTGATGCTACAATGTCAAGCTCTCAGGGTTCAAGGGTCCGCATGGCAGCTACTCTGGCATTACCGTTTCCGTCCCGCATAGGAATGTTTTTTTTTTGGGAGGAGGGGGGTTTCGTCGTCCCCGCGATGCCCTAAGCAGCGTGGGCAACGAAAATGGTCTTGCAGAATAACGACCCGAGAAGCGTCCGCCATGTTACCCAAATACCCGAGTTGAAGCCGCATGCGAGGTGCAAGGGAGCGCTCTTCGGAGCTCGAGGGCCGCAAGTCATACATCTGCCGAGCCAGTGGAGCATAGTTGTGTGGAGACGGAAGAATGCAGGTCGCGATCGCTTGGGCATAGAGTAGAAGGTGTAGGCGTGGTAGGCGTGGTGGTGAGAATCGCCCCGCGGCTACGTGCATGGCTAACGAGCGGGCTGTTTGTGTTTCAGGTGAATGGATGCAGCCTTGCAGGCCCTGCTTGGGAAAAAGTTGGAAGAACAGCCCACTTCGGGACTGTCCGGAGAGACTGGGCCCTTCTGAAGTTCTGCTGTCTCATCGGCTGCTGCATGGCTGCTCCCACTCTGGCTGTACGGCGCAGATCGCTGGACACATCCCCTCACGATTCGAGTATTCGAGCTGGCTGGCTGGGTTCTGACGTTTGCATCCCATCATGATCATCATCAGTGTCGGCGGTTTTTTGTTTTGCTCGCTTGGGCCCCTCTCCCTGGCCGGCGGACCGCTAGCAGCACGCAGGTCGCGTTTCTATGTGTCCTGGCGGTGTCTATCGCGAGGCGTAGCTGGTGCGGTGTAGAGTAGTAGAAGTGGTAGAGTGGTCGAGCACAGAGCGTGGACGGAGGATGCCTGGGTGTGACGCTGGCTCTGCATTCCTCGTGACCCGCCGCGTGGAGGCTCAGCGGTGGAGCCTGTCGCCTGTCCCCAAAACGGCGGGCACCCACCTGGGCAGCAGCACAAGAGCGCCAGAGCACCAGAGCACACGAGCGAGCGAGCTGTGAGCTTAAGTCCGGGCATGACTAAGCGAGGGGCACGCAGACGCAGGGCACAAAACCCTTTCCTTCGTTTCGGCGGATGCGGAGAGTTGGGAGCTGCACAGTGACGGCATGTCAGCTGGTGACGTACTTTAACCCCTCGGATCCCGTATCGCATCCAAGGTCGCACGACGACCAGCGGGATATCCAGAGTTCCATCCAGCGTTCTCGACTCCTTGGCATCATTCTGGCAAGATGGGTGATTCGCTCGTCCGCTGGCCGTGTCATCAAAGAACCTGCTTCTGGCGGGGAGGGAGACGGCACGACTCTTTTGGACCCTCCACCACCTTGTCGCTGCGACTGCGGCTGCGGCAGCGACAGCAGCG